>JAYDZE010542783.1:0-32851 GCA_034509125.1 Monilaria moniliformis
AGAATAGAAGCATCCACGTTCACATCAAGATTAACGAAATCAAACGTCAAGTATCAATGGCCGGAGGTTAGTGATCTACGCTTCCGTTTATGCGCGTTATAATTCGTTTGTTTTGTGAATTATTACACAAAAAGCAAAGCCTAGAGATACATCAAACTTACCAATCTAAAATGGTCGCCAACGCTGGAGCAAAAGCACGGAGCATGGAGGTGCATCCATTGTGGCTAACTCCCATGACTGGAGATGTGGTGGTCGTTGATGATGACGACTCGACGGCATCAATTGGCGCAGGGCAGACTTTAATGGTGGAGAGACGTCCTGGTGAGAAGTACGGAAATAGGGGTGCTCACGAAACTGGTGGTGCGGATGCAGTCACCGGCGGTATCGGTTCGAAAACGACAACTGACGGAAGAAGCTGTCTTGATACGGTGGAGAAGAGGGTAGCCAAAGGCGGTCCAGTACCTAGCGGCGAAGAGGTACCACGGAACGAAGACAGCGTCGAGACTGGCGGCGGTGGGGCTAAATCCACTGTCGGAGAAATAAACCAAGAAGATGAAGGCTGCGAAACATTTAGGGCTTTGATTAAGTGTCTACTGCATGCACTGTCCAGAATATGTGTAAAGATAAAGATTATAAATGGATTTTTAATTGTGGTAGAACTGACACAATGTATTTGATGCATCAAATATCCTTGAACCTTATGCACCTCGTAGAACTCATGTCCAAATTGCTAGTAGCGAGTTAACCCGTGTTCAAGGAGCTGGGACTGTAGAGATTTCTCATACTTTGAGAATATCGAACTGTTCGCATGTGTCGTCTTTATCTCACAAGTTGTTATCTGTCAGTCATGTGACGAAAGAACTTAATTGTACTGATCTGAGGTACCCAAATTTTTATCGTATACAGGATATCGAGATGGGGGAGATAATTGGGCATGGCACAAAGAGACAATGATTGTATTATGTCGATGAAATTCACAACAAGGCTTGGTGGTGATGGCTCATAGAACTGTTAAACGAGAAGCTTGGCTTTGGCATCGGCGTCTAAGTCATTCTTCACCGGATTATATGAAACTTCTTTTTCCTCATTTTATCACTTCTAAACATATGCATTGTGAAACTTGCGTTTTAGCTAATAATCATAGACAATCTTTCAAACCAAATAACACTGAGTGAAGTCTATTTTTTTTCTTAGTGCATTCAGATGTGTAGGGTCGTGCACCTATTTTAGGGGGCCAAAATAACTACTTCTTGATCTTTGTTGATGACTACACTAGAATAACATGGATTTATTTCTTAAAAAATAAATCTAAGGTGTTTGAGAAATTTGTTCACTTCTATGCCTTAGTCCAAACACAATTTCACACAACCATAAAAACCTTCCATTCTGATAATGGAGGCAAATTTGTTAGGGGGAATTTGGTTACTTGGAGAAGCAAGAAGCAGAAGGTAGTTATACTCTCCAGTGCTGAAGTAGAGTTTAGGGGCATGGAGAGTGATATAATTGAACTTTTGTGGTTACAAAAACTATTGATAGAGATTGATTTTCCACCGCCACAATCTTAACAATTATTTTATGATAATAAAACATCTATTAGCATCTAAGAAAACTCAATGCAGCATATAGAATTAAGCATGTTGAAATGGATTGACACTTTATTGAAGAGAAGATTGAGAATGGAATTGTGGAGTTGCCCTTCGTACGTTTTGAGGACCAGTTCACCGATATTTTGATTAAAGCAGTTAATTCCAAAAGCCTTGAGAATGTATTATACAAGTTAAGAATCGAAAATCTGACTACTTAACTTGAATGGAGTGTTGGAAATATTGTTACAAGAAAAGAGAGATTCATGGAAGATTGGAAAGCAAGAAAAGATTTAAAAATATGAGATATATTAAAATCTTTATAGTTTACAAAGATAATTTCCTATGTATTATATAAATAGAACACAATTGTATCATACTTTAAATACACATCAATGAAAAGAACGTCTTCTACACTAAATTTCAACACTGTGCCTTTATAATGATATCCAATACTACACATTTTAGATAGTCTTTTTTAGCCAATTTTTTAGATATATAGACTAATTATTATGTAATAATCCGCCAACAATTTGGCAATGTTATATATGTGTGCCTGTAGATGTATGTATATGAGCCAAAGTTGATAACAAATGTTTCTACAGCCACTATAAATTTGCTACTACGATTAATACTTTAGAATAAATTTAGATATTAATGTATTTACATTGTTTTATCTAAAATTGATATGACAATATTATAGATCTCAATTCTATAGTATTACAATGAAAAATAAAACGAAAATATAGAAGATATTAAATCAATCAACATGTTAAGTTGGAGATTGTGATTCCACACACGTAGTAGCGGACGCAAAAAAAAAATATTAATAGCAGTTGAAATTTTCCAACTTCCAATTTTTCGATTTTCGAGACATCAACTCAGTAAGGACTAAAACAATTTTTGATAATTTTCACAAATTTTAAATAAGCAAAATAAGGATTTTTTTTTTCGTCTCCCCCTTCTTTCTATGTCCGCCCATGGGACAGGAACACCTCAGCATAAGATAGAAAAATCATATAATGGCTAACTTCGTGTTTTTTAATTTTAAAATTAGATGTATTGATTTGAAGGTCGGTTTTCTCATTTCGATTTCTAAAGATTGCATATTTTAATTTGAAATGATACCCATTATTTATATCACCGTCATGAAACATCCCAGATAATTAATAATATTTAAATGTAGATATATATAAATATATATTTAAAGTTGTCATTTATATAATGCAGGATAACGAGATTTACGATTATGCAAATGCAATAATGACAAATTCAATAATTCAAGAATCGGCAACTAATCTACTAACTTCTAAGGACTTCATTACATCCTAAATAATGCACTAACTGTTCTAGTAGGCCTACCTAAAAATGAATTACTGTGAGGTAGTAGAACTATGTGATTACTAAATGGCTTTAAAATTAAATGTACCAGATATAACTGTCCATTTAAGGTCCTGCGAGTTGAATCTCCTCCATTCTTTTTGTTTATTTTATAATTTGTATTACTTTATTTTGTCTGACATGATCTCATGTGAGGACATACTTGCCTAATAGAAATGAATTTTTTTTCCAACCTTTATATATTTTTATTATTTTGTTTGAGGTGGCCTCATATGAGGACGTCTTGAAATAACTATACATGAAGATCAAAATCTAATCCAATTTTAATAATATATAACGGTAATTAAATAAATTTTAATTGAATTTGATTTCCACCGATATATTGTATTCTTGCATTGGATCCAAATCTCAAAGTAACTCGAAAAACTCAGCTAAATAAATGTAAACACGACCAATTTGCTTAATAGATCGATTGTTAATTAGCTACCCATTAAACCAGATTCTGAATTCATTCACATGAAATTATCTAGCAACGCTCCTACGTTCCATGATGAGATGGTTATAGTACAGAGTTCCTCGGATAAACCTGCTTTTATGAACATCGCAAATTTTACAAAGATGAATAACTTCAATTATTTTTAATTAATTGACACAAAGGGAAAAAAAGGTTTTGTTTGATACTCTTTCCTACGTATATATCCAAACCATTATAATTCTAATTTTTGTTTTAACATAGTACAAAGTTTTTCAATTTATAATCTCAGCTTTAATTTAATTTAATTTAATTTTTTTTTTAATTTTGAGAAAAAAATGATCAATATTGATGACACTTATTTGCTAATGGGTATTATCGGAGTAAATTTCAAATCATTTAGTTGACTAACTTAAATCGTAGATATATATGTTGTATCATTTAATTAATTTATTTCCTTGTATGTAAATCTCGTTCACTGCTTTTTTTTTTTTTTTTTAATGAGATGTTGTTCAATGTTAATGATACAGTTAAGCCGATATTTTCTCAACTCTATATGTGATATGATATCAATATATAATACGGTAATCGAATTTATAATGCTAAAGATCGTGCATGTATACTTTATTTTTTGTATTTTTGTGCCGTCTAATTATGTAAGCTCGTGCTGTCTCTTATCAGTGACGCCGAGGATATTCAATTCTGATCTGTCTCTCAAATGTGATAACATTTTCACACGACGACCAAAAGTCATTCTGACTCTGACACCAGAATTTAATGGCTAAATTTAAATTAAATATATGTCTGTGTGTGCCATTATTGGCCCAACTTGCCTTACTTCTGCAGCTTCAGAGGGTGGCCGCCGCATCCACCACCGGCCACCGCCTTATTGCATAAGGGGGGCAATCTATTTCGACATGGTTTATTCAATTTCTTGCATTGTCGAGTCTCATTGCATTTAAGATTAAGTCATTTTGATTTTCAATCAAGTTTAGTTCAAGTGGCAAAGCATTTCAATTTATGTATTGTAGTGTAGTGTAGCGTGAAATTCCCACATTTTAATTGTATAATACTCTCATCTGTATATATATAATACATGTAATTTAAAAAAAAAAAAAAAACTCATTTGAATAATCAGAATCAAGTTATCAGTAACCAAATTTGATTATCTCGGATCAAATCAACAGTTTTTGACCTCGAAATTGGACCAACCCCGACACTCTGGTAATGGGCTCGTCTAGTATGGGCCATAGATTCTACTAATATTTGGGCTTCCTAACTAATGAAACGAGTTTGTTGGACTATAAAACCGAAAGGTCTGGTTTTCAAACTGAAGTATCAAACGCATATTACTCTCTCTCTCTCTCTCTCTCTCTGATATTTACTAAATTAGATTGGAATAAAGTACATAAAGTATTAAGTTTTGACTTGAATCAAACATTGCAAACTTCAAGGGTAATGTATTCAACTTGATCAAAATAAAACAAAATTGAACACCTACATCACTGTATATTGAAAACATATGAGTAGGACTTCAGTTGTTGCGGATGATCGAGTACTATTAGGCCCACCAATTAATTTAATCAAGTTGCCAATATTATAATATATTTCTTTCTTTTCCTCCTAAAATTGATTGTCATAATATAAATTATTAAATGCTGTGAATGACAGCCTGATAAGTCAAAGGTTGGCAAGCAATAATTGATATATCATTCATCATCTCGACTCAACTAATAAATGCCAATTCATCTTCTACTAAAGTGACCATTTTTTATTTGTACCATATTTTTCAAAATTTAAATGATAAACTACAAAATTTTAAAAAATTCAATAATCTCATGTTATCAAATTAAATCACAAGATTTTAAAAATTCTCAATTGTCTCATTCGAATCTCTAAATCCTACAACACAAAATCTCGTCGGAGACAGGATAATTGACGATTCGAAAAGTGTAGCCACTCTCGTTGTCTTAAGCCTCACAATACGATGTTGTTTTGCTAACCGGCCGTTCATTCCACGTAGACTTTTTGGTCTGTCAACTCAGTTTCAATTTATTCCAAATTTAGTTAGATGAGACGATTGAGAATTTTAAAACTTTGTGATTTAATTTGATCAGAGGACAATTGAGAATTTTTAAAATTTTATGATTTGTCATTCAAATTTTGAAAGGTGTTGGATAAACCAAAATTGGCCTATTTTTCATGATTTTATAGACAATTATCTCCTATAAAAGCCTAAAATTAGATTAGACAGAAAAATAATGAGAAATAGTAGCTTCTAAAGTTTTGCTGTTAAAGTGATCTTGCATCCCCACTTACAGATGGAGACTGGTGGGCCGTAGTAGGCGAAGATTCTATTGGGCCGAAAACCTCCTTTGCGCAATTAATATTGTATAAAAATGAAAATGTGGATGGGTGATTCTAAAGACAGCTTTCGTTATCTCATGATAGCCACTTTAAATGAAAAATATTAAAATTATTTACAATTTTATCGTTATAATCTCTTAGTAAATTAGTAATAAAAAAAATGGAAAATAGTCGAGTTTCTGCACTTCTGGTGTTGTTTGGCCGAGAAGAAGAGGAAATTAAAAATGGGAATTAGAGAAAGGGAGTCGACGATGATGATGGTAGCGTTGCTGCTGCTGGCGGCGGCGGAGGCACACCCCATTTGGCGGCTGACTGATAAACTGCTGTCGTCGTCACCGATTGAATGAGCTCCTTTCCTGTTGCTGAATTTGTCCAAAACCAAACCGCGTTTAATGTGTTAGGAAGCAATATATTACTGGCGTATGGAATAGTTTTCGCACGAATAAGCAACAAAAATCAAATTAATGAATTAGAACAGGTTAGTTCTTGCTAGTATTCTTGTGATGCATGTAAACTGAATCAATTTTGGTTACCATAACAAATGAAATACTTATGCCATACTTGGTATGGAAGAATGGAATGATGATGAAATGGAATGAATATGGGAATGGAATGAATGTA
Organism: Monilaria moniliformis; assembly: GCA_034509125.1. NCBI lineage: Eukaryota > Viridiplantae > Streptophyta > Magnoliopsida > Caryophyllales > Aizoaceae > Monilaria > Monilaria moniliformis. Next base: position 6,385 of record JAYDZE010542783.1, read on the forward strand.
GGAATGGAATGACAAATCATGAATAATTCCTTTACTTGGTAGGCATAAACAATATGAAAGGAATGGAATCAATATTCCTTATTTAATTCCATTCATATGCTTGGTGACTAGGGGTAAGCAAAATATCCGAAATTCGAATATCCGATCCGAACCAAACCGAAATTTAAAATTTGGTTCGAATTTTTCGGATTTTCGGTTCGGTTCGGATTACATTTTTGGCAAATTTTGGATTTTCGGATCGGTTCGGATCGGATATATTAAAAACCGAATAAATCCGAAATCCGAAATATATTTTTAGTAATATATATATATATTTTTTTAATTAAGACCTTCAATTTACACTCTTATTACATAAATTTTGAAACATGATATTTTATATAATATCAATCTTATGCTATTAATTTAGAATTTTTTTTTTATAATTTTCAGATTTTTCATATTTTTGAATTTCGGATTTTCGGATTTTCGGATTTTTGTTAGGTTTTTTGGATTTTTTTTATACAATTTCGGATTTTCGGTTGGATCGGATTTTGAAGTTCGGATTTCGGATTTTCGGATTCGGATTTTCGGATAATTCGGTTCGGTTCGGTTCAGATTTAATTTTTAAAAAAATTCGGATTTTTGGATCGGTTCGGATTAGGCAAAAATCCGAACCGAAATCCGAATGCTCACCCCTAGCCTTGGTCATGGTGGGTGGCCAGAGAGCCTCCTACACCATGACAAATCAATAACCACCAGAGGCAGTGGGAGCAACCAGTGAATGGAATGAAAGACAAACTGAAGTACGAAGAATAGGAGGAGGCGGCGGACAAAGTGAGAATACGAGAAAAAAAATTAGGTATAGGGTTTGGGGATTTCACTCTAAACCCTTTCACTTCACATAATTACAAAATCAACCACTCCACTTCTAGTCAATTGCAAACAAGACCCCTTATTACTGTGAAATCCAAATTAGGCCCCCATCTTTCTAAAAAATAGCAGAATTGCCCCATAAAATGTGAAAATCAATTTAATATACTAGGGAATGTTCCAACTGTATGTGCTGCTCTAGATATATGTAGAAAAAGAGATACATGTTGGATTTTTTATTGCAGGGCAACTGATACAATGACTTATGACTGTATTGATTTGATTGAGACATCACAACACCGATGAACTCATGTTGAGACTCAACATTAGCAACGGGTCAGATCCGACACTCTGGTTCCTCAAAATGGAACTTGGAGGTCGGAGATGGTGATTTGCCACCTGTTCGGGTAGTTAGAGCGTACAACTCACTTTTCAATTTGCAGCAAGAATGCCTGCAGGCTAGTACAACCCCTCATGAGAGTCAGCTTAGTGCACTCTCAGGGACTACCTCACTCTCACCTGCCACCTGTCCACCCAATCTGCACATGTTAATCCGCTTTTCTTTTACTGCTTTCTTAGTTAACCTAGTTTAGATTAGTTTAGAAAGATGGTTTAGTTTAGCTTAGTTAACCCCGTTCAAGTTTTTAATCCGTTTTATCTTTAATTTCCAGTTAATCAACCAGTCAGTAGCCCAGATCGTTCCTAGAGTCAGTAGTGTCTTAGTGTTTTCAAGCGTTGTTTTCTTTCATCCTTGCTCAGTTTTATTTACCTTTTCAAGTCCAGTAGATTAGTTCCCCCTTTTAAAAACCCCAAGCGTGGCGGCATCGCCAAACCTTTCAAAATACCCTCTCGATTAGGCCTAACCAATCATCTCTCTGTGGGATCGATACCCGTGCTTACCATATACTAGTCCATAGTATTTTGAGGAGTAAGGGGAAATATAAATGACTTTGATTAGGGCAGCTCGTGCCTAGCCAACGACAGCGCGCATAATCGTCATATCAATTATGCAGAGACATTTTCCCGCGTTGCAAAGATGAACACAATTCGTGTTTTATTATCTGTAGCAGCAAATCAGGATTGACCACTTCATCAATTTGATGACACTAATACCTTTTTTGCATGGTGAATTGGAAAGAAAAGTCTATATGCAGGTTCCAACAGAATTTAGTGAAGAATTCATGAGGGAGAAGTGTGTAAACTTAAAAGAAAGTTGTACGGGCTTAATCAATCCCCAAGAGCTTGGTTTAGAAGGTTCACATATGCTATGAAAAAGTATGACTTACTTCTGTCAAAACAACTCTGATCACAAACAAGGAGATTTGAATTCCGAGAAGTGAAAAGTGAACTAACCGAAGTACTGTGGCTTCGAAAACTATTAAGCGAGATTGAGTTTCTTCCAACTCAAACTTGTCAATTATACTGTGACAACAAAGTTGCAATCAATATTTTGGAGAATCTAGTTCAACATGATCAAACCAAACATGTCAAAGTGGATAAACATTTCATTAAAAATAAGATTGAGACAATAGTGGTAGAACTGCCTTATATCCATTCTGATGATCAGCTAGCAGACATTCTAACCAAAGCTGTAAACTCAAAGGTTTTTGAAAAGGTCCTTGGCAAGTTAAGTATTGGAGATCACATCACTTAACTTGATGGAGAGTATTATCAAGGAGTAAGAAGATAAGCAGAAGATAAGCATAGTTTAAAGATATATCAAGATAGACTGAATTGTAAATAGGAAACGTATCTTTCATATTTATCTCTAAGATATTATTTTAGTTCTATAAAAGGGCTTTATGTAACTTTCAATCACATACAGAAATAAAATCCTTCATTCAGTGTTAGTTTTACAGTAACTAGATACGAAACACGCAATACATCAATTTATAAATCGCAATTCTAACACTGATGATGACACCACATATCATCTGACCTGCTTTACAAGAGAAGAAGAAAGAGCTATACTCGAATGAAGCAATGTAAATGAAAACACAATCGCCAGTAGTTGTGGTTATCCAACAATGAAGATGCGGTGGTAGGTTTTACCCTCCCGTGTAGTGGCATTCACTCGCACATGATATGGTGATCTACCTCAAAAGATTGGCTCATCTGATGTATTAGTTCTTGCTCGAGCTCTAACAACTTCATAGCAATACCGATCAAAACACCAGAAAACGAATCAGGAAATAGAGGAAGAATATATGCTTCCAATTTTGAAGAAATGGAACCTCCATGACAATACCAGTCAAAACACCTTAAAAGGAACAATAGGACAAAAAGTAGACTATTATATTTAACATTTATATGCCATTATTTCATAAGAACAAAGATTCTTTTTCCATTAGTTAGGAGCATTAAATCAACATTACATGGAAACTTGGGCCATAGAAATACTACTTGGAAAAAGAAGACTATGGAAAAATAATTTGCTTATGCTAGCACCTTCCCAAGGAACAGTTGCCTTGTTCCGGCCACATCTTTGCATGCAATGCTAAGATAATCACGCCATGACAACATGTTATGATTTGCACATGTGGAACCAGCAACAAAACACAGTTAGACTCCATCGTGACTCATCTGAGAAAAAATCATCGGCGAGGCGTTGAGCTGCAGTTTCAAGCTCTCAGTACACCTACGTCATTTGAAGACGAGGCGGCGCAGCAACAACAACTCTCATTTGACGCCTCTTCTTGTGGGCCTTCAATGCTACATCAATTATCATGTTCTCTTACTCAATGGATTCGAAATTAGAATCGTTTCCATGGGAATCCATGAGAAATTGGAAAAAATTGAGAAGAATTTTTAGAATGGGAAATGACGAAGAATTGAGAGAATTTAGAATGAGATTTGAATTTGAAATGAGAATGAATGAAGTGGGTATGAGTATTTATAGATGAGAAAAATTGTATTAAATTCGATTTGAGAAAATAGAAAAAAACGAAACGCGGCCGGTCGGGATAACTTGCAGTGCAACCACTCTGCGGTCGCCATAGCGGGCATCAAACCGCCCATGCAGCTCGTTTCATGGCCGTCGCCCCATTTCCCTACCCAGAGATACAGCCGCCGCAGCCGCGTGTGCAAACGTGGCTACACTACGAATGCCCTTAATTACGTCAAGATTGTCCATTGATCAAGCTGACTCTTACTTAGGAAGAAAAATTTGTTTGAGATTTTTCTTATAAAACATATATTCCCTCTTCTATGCACTAGACTCTATTTGAAACCATCAAAATACAATTCTAATTTGAAATACATAAAATGAAAAAAAAACTTAAATTTCTAAAATTGAAAACTATTACATTTGCAAAATTGTCAATGCTCGAAATTTTATTTTGAGTTAAGAATAATGTAACCTTATCAATTATATTCACAATAATTAATTAAAGTTAGTTAAAATGGACAAATAGTAAGGATTATGCACTCGAATGGGTAATCATAATTCATAAAAATTGTAGCACTATTTTTTCCCCAGATAATTACAATTTAAATCCTAAAATTTGGAGTTTATTGTAAATTAGAAACAACTTTTAAAGCCTTTCAATAAAATTATAATAACCTTTCAATTTGTAAAAACATTTCTTCCACTTTTTTGCACTTATTTGGAATTGAGGTTATATATTTTTTCAATGTCGAAATTTAAAAAATTGATAAAAAAATTTATGAAACCATTATTTGAATTGTCTTAACTTATTATCAATTTCAAAGTCTTATTCTCGAAATTGTAATTCAAACTATCTGGAAGCTCCAACTCTACTGCGTCAATTCATGACTCACTTACCCAACCATCGAACATCTCACGACAAAATTGACAATATGAGAGGACGACCTATGCAATAGGCTAAATTTCAACTACAAATTCATGTATAAAATTTGAATGGACAAATTTGTTACAAATTAAAGAATTGGAACTTCATTTAAACACTTTTCATTTTAATACTTTACAAAATAGATTTAATTTACAAAAAAGTCAGAAATTTGAGATTTAAATTGTAACATCTCTTTATTTTTTACATTATACATTATTTTTATTTTTATTTTTGCCTGTTACATTAAAATTGAAGAAAACAACTAATAACAAGGAATAGGACTACGGAGCCCTGGAAGTTGAAATAGGGGTTAAAAGTGAGATTGACCAAAAATGAAGGGGGGCAAAGCAGGATTTACAGACTTTCCCTCTCAATCAAGATTCAGTCTGTCAGACTCAAATCTCTCTGTTTCTCTCTCAACGTTCGATCAAAGAGATCTCTTTCCTGAAATTCATTCTCGCTCTTGAAATTCTTAGTACATCGAGGTCAAGTCTTCGACCCCTCAAACCATATGCAAAATCGCCTACATCTACTTTGAGCGCCATTGACACCTCTATCAGGAATCAAATGCAGGTCGCGCGATTGATTCGGCAAAAGTACGTTGGGTGATGACCGATTTATTTAGAAATTCTCTAGTCCTTGAGCTTCTAATTATCAAAATAATTCTGTATATCGTTTCTAAGATTTTGTTCATGTGGATTCCGTTTTTCCTTGTCATATGTATAACCAACATACGTGCGTGTGTAAATTTATTCATTTTATGCATATATGTGGTGCCAACGATTTTTGCTTTGCGACAGCAGTTTGTATCTTTTGTCTCCGTGGGGAAAGAGAAAGATTATCTTGGCATCAAGAAAGTACATATATACATATATGTACATATAATATATATACTTTACAATGTTTATGCTGATTAGTTGCTCAATCCGAAAATCTCCTAATGCTCTGTGAAACTTATGAAGCCTTGCTCTAGTAGTACATACAGCCTGGTGCTTGGATGGGTGAATTAGGGAACAGTTAATCGACATAAATTACTCTAGAATTAGATTGGTTGAAGGAAGAATTGGGTATTGGTAAGGATTAAGGCTGGTTTAGAATATACTAGGAAATGATCCTACAAGTCAGTCATCTTTGTTCGTTCGAAAATTGAGGGGAATTTGCTGTTAAACCTATAAATTTATTGTACTCCTATGTTGGGGGAAGACAAGTGGTATCCAACTCATCATTCTTATAATCAAAATACAGTTACCTTTTCTGGGTTGATTGGCTAATGTGTTTTACTTGTTTTTGAGTGAGGAACACGCGACTTTTGTTGCATGCTTAAGATATTTGGCTAAAGTTCCTGAACATTATATTATTCTTGGTTGCTCCAGCTAATGACTTGTCTCAGCCCATGACTTCGACTGATCCAGCATCTCTAACAATACATCCACTGGAAGGATGTGGTGTCTACGAGGCACCAATGGATCCACTTCTTCAACCAGAACCACAATTGAGTGACAATGATGAAACTGAGTTATATTCTGTGTCCTGGAACCAAGACTATGGTTGCTTTGCTGCTGGCACCAGTCATGGTTTCCGCATATATAATTGTAATCCTTTCAAGGAAACATTCAGGCGTGATTTAAAAACTGGGGGGTTTAAGATAATAGAGATGCTTTTCAGATGCAACATTTTAGCACTTGTTGGAACTAAAGTGAATACCCAATATCCTCCAAACAATGTTATTATCTGGGATGATTTTCAAAGCAGATGTATTGGTGAGTTTTCATTTAGATCTGAGGTTCGTGCAGTCAAACTAAGACGAGATCGTGTTGTTGTTGTTCTTGAACACAAGATATATGTTTACAATTTTATGGACCTGAAGCTTCTTCATCAAATAGAGACTTTGGCAAATCCAAGAGGTCTTTGTTGTCTGTCTCATCACCCAAATACATCTGTGTTGGCATGCCCTGGTCTGCAACGAGGACAGGTTCGGGTTGAACATTTTGGCCTGAATAGGACAACGTTAATCAATGCTCATGATTCTAAGATTGCTTGTTTGACCTTGACAATGGATGGGCTTCTTCTTGCAACTGCCAGTCTGAGAGGCACTTTAATAAGAATTTTCAACACAATGGATGGAACTCGATTGCAAGAGGTAAGATGCTTTATACAAGATAAATGTATATCATGGCTTGCTTTCCCTCCATTACAATTATGGAATGTTTTATTTTGCTGATATGTCAAATTGACCGTATATGGGTACTGTTTTCATCTTTTCTGAAAACTGTAACAAGCTTATTATAAGTGTAATTACATTGTCAGTGCATACTAACCATTTTTATGCTAGTATGAGGGTGTGGGAGTCCTGCTGAGTGAATGTTATGTTTGGCTTTTGTAACCTCGCGTCAATCTCTTCATACCTCATGTGGTTTCTTTCCTTACTTCGGTTTTTTGGGGGGAAGGAGCACTAACATTACACTTTTTGAGCTTTTAGTTTTAGTAAAGAAATTTATTGAGTTACATTTTTTGCTTTTTAGATTTCTTTGCTGTTCGATAAAACATGCTGATTTAATTCTAGAAGGAAGTAGTTGAAGCCAAGATTCAGGGTTATGGAGAACCCACGATAAAATTATGCTGCTTACTGTGTTTAATCAGGTTTCTAGGAAGTCTAACCATGTTACCTAATCCAAAAAAGAATTGAGGACGTGTAACACTGAAATAACACTATCCTAATAATTGTACAACACATTATCCGTTCTGTCACATTTCCCTCAGTTCAGGCATTAGAACTTTCATGGGGGGATATCAAAGTGCAACATACAGGGTTTATCAGGGCTATATATAACTATTCGAAGAAGAGGAAATATAGCAACACTATTTTTGTACTACCAAACAGCTTGTTGGCGCAAGGATAAACAGAAAATGCAGTCTTATAGTACATTAGTACTGTTAGTTGAACACCATAATCCAAAGGGCAAACCTATGTAGGTTCTGCATATTTTAGAGGCAGTCAAAAGACTGAACTAGTGATGCTTGGTATTCAAGTTGTCAGTTATATTAAAAAGGGAAAAGAAAAAAGGGATTAGGGGAATGGCTGCAATGTCACCTCCCTTGTGAGAGTCCAGATGCTTATGCTTCTGAATTTCACATATGGAACGTTTCTCTATAGTATTTATCCATGATTACCCTAGCGACCTTCTATATGTTCCTTGGTCTTGAGGACAACATTCCAGATCCTTTTACACTCTAGCTGCTTAAGAAAGTTTCTGGAGCATTTCTCTATAGTATTTATCCATGATTACCCATTCAATTGCTGAGTCTTATTGATGATGAAAGAGAATAGCCTTGTTTAATATCATCCTATTTGCCTTGTCTCTCATCATATCCCTGTTTCACTTTGTTAGTCATGTCGTAGTGAATGATGGAGTTAAGAGTCCATTAGGATGAAGAAGAAATTAATTGGATTCATTCAGAGAATTGTAAAGTGAACAAGGAATGAAATTCCCCCCACCCCCCCCTCCCAAAATGAAGATCTTCTCATGCAGCCAAAAGTGTTAACTCCGGTATTCTTTGCTTTACTTGCCCTCTTACAAACACAGATGTCTTGTTTTATATGAGAGCTTAATAGTGCTAATCAAATATCCGAAATCATTGCTCCTGATTTTTCTCTCTTATATTGTTGGTATGATTCTCTGGTTTGCTGTTGCATCATGAACAAACTATCCATGGGCTTTGAGCTCAAGTTTTTTTTTTTTTTTTATAAATAAAAATAAATAAAAAATCAATAAACATCTTCTTTTTCATATATTAGGTACAAGAGGTTTTACATCGCTGGTGATACTGAATACTTATTTTACAAAAAAAATTCCTGATTTTATTCCTTGGCTTGAATAAATATGTTGTAAAAGCTAATATCAATCCAAAGTCACGGTTATATTTTACTCAATCTGGTGATTAACAGATCTTGCTTCATCTGTACAATCTCTTATTTAAATCTTTATCTTCTCATGTATATTTGGATTGTTTAGGTTCCTACATATTAGGTTTTTTATTTATTTTTATTAGCTCAGGTTTAGGGTTACATGTGTCGAAGTGTTACTTGGTCACCAAGTTTATGTAGGCGATGTATATAGTGTGACATTGTTTTTCTCTTTCTATTATAGTAGTTAAACGGACAGATATCTATTTCTACCTTAAACTACATGGTATCAGAGCTCTAAGCCTGTACTTCTTTACCATGCCATCCCCTTAAAGTTACAGTTCCACTCCTACCATCTCTTCTCTTCCTCCTTTGGCTGATATTGCATCTTTAATTGGCCAAGATGGCCTTGAATGATAGGGGCAGGCTGTTTGCGCTCTTCCTTAAACTTCCAGCTCCACTCCTACCACCTCTTCCTCCTTTGGCTGATATTACATCTTTAATCAGTCGGGTTGGTTATTGATGGCATGGGCACACCTTTGTTTTTTTTCTTTTCTCGCTGGGGAAAAACCTTGTCCTGAGGACACTGAACAAAACATAGAAAGTGGCGCAGTGAGAATTATCTTGTCAGGCTCATATATTTTATGGAAGATAGTATTCACAAGCCTTACATGTTCATGGAGGCACATGAAATTTGGGGAATGTGTACAGGGAACTTACTCTAACATGAGACAATCTTCCCAAGTTTTTAACTTAAGAACGACTTTGGCTGTCCAACCAGAGTGGTCATCCTTTAACCCCCCTCCCATACCTACTATATGTGTACTTCTGGGCATTGCTTAGCTGAGGGGATGTTAGGGTGGAAATGCTGGCAGTTTGACAAAGGGACTTTGTAAGCCACACTTTGATACGCTGATTAGCAAGTTGGATCTCCACGACTTATACAACCCAACTTGAGGGGGGGGGGGGTCTAGGTTTTATCATGTATGTTTGGATTGTTTAGATTCCTGCAGGCTATGTCTTTTGTTTTCTTTATCAGCTCAGGTTTAGGGTAACTTGGGTAGCTATTATGTGTAGGTGATGTTGTATATACAGTGATATTGTATCCTCTTCTTATTGTAGTTGTAAAACAGACAGAAATCTGTTTCTACACCTAAAACTACATTTTTGTTTAATCCAATTTTCAAATTGTTCTTCTCATTGGCATTTCTTGCTACAGGTCCGCAGAGGGGTAGACAGAGCAGATATATACAACATTGCTCTGTCTCCAAACGTGCAGTGGTTGGCTGTATCAAGTGACAAAGGTACTGTTCACATATTTAGTCTCAGAGTGCGGGGATTTGGCAATCACCGGTCAACAGATTCCACTGCTGCTAAAGGTCCAGTATCGTTTAACCAGAGTTCATCCAATGCACTTGAGCCCTTAATCTCTCGAAGTACTAGTGCTAATCCCAGTTCGTCATTATCTTTCTTGAAAGGTGAGAACTTTTATACCTGAACTTATCCTGTCCTGTCATAGCTTTCACCTTAAGTGGAGTAGCTTAAGCTTGATAGTTGAGTGCCTGGATCCATTTCTCTGTTTCTGTTAAGATTATAAAGATGTTTTACACATTATATAGTTTTGGCGACATTGGGTTAATCAGATATACTTCTGTAAAAATGAGAAAACTAAGGCCTATGATATTTTCTTAGTGAAGTGTGAATATACTTGAAGTTATTTGCTATAATCTCCACTTTTATTCATTAATAGGGTCTTTGAGATAAAACTTGCCTACCACTGATAACAAGCTTTAGTTTGATGCTCTCATCATATCATCGAGATCTTATGTTCTAAATTCAAAAGAAAAATGGGCCATATAATCCTGATAGTGAAAGCCCTCTAGGAAGCTGGTACTACTTTATCTTCTGCTCTCTGGGCATCTGCTTTGTATAGTTTTTCTTATGTGATGGTTTGCTTCTACCTAGTTTCTCATTTTTCTGTTTACTATTTGGCTGCTCTCCTGCGTCCCAACTATGTGAACAGAAGCAGTTTGTATGATATTGTAATTTTTTGGAACTTCCTCAGGGGTTTTACCCAAGTATTTTAGCTCAGAATGGTCATTTGCTCAGTTCCACTTGCCAGGAGTCACCCAGTTCATCACGACATTTGGTTCTCAAAACACAGTCATCGTCGTAGGCATGGATGGGAGGTAATACACCTATGTCACTACTGAATTCAAATTCTTAAAAATAAAGACAGGTTTAATATAGAATCAATCAGGAGTATTGTTTAGTTTCCATTTTGATCATGCAAGAAATACTTGAAATGCTCTGCTTATGATATGTATCCCGTTTCTTCGTTTGCATGTTCGGCCAACTATCAGTTTCTACCGGTGCAGCTTTGATCCGGTGAATGGAGGAGAAATGGTGAAGCAGGAGTACGTTCGCTTTCTGAAAACTGAAACCACACATCGGTAGTACTCTCGTATAATTGTGTTCTGCATTCTTTTTCCCTCTTCCTATGTATATATATACACGGATGATCGATTGTACAAGTGTATATTGATTGTATATCTTCGATTGTCTAATTATTGGTGCTGATGTAATTACCAAAAAAATAAATTTACTGCACCATCGTTAAATGCAAATGATAGTTGCCGTCGTTTTCATATGGTTCGTACTGCATCAAAAATTATTTTTGATGTTTCTCGTGGCAAGTATGCCTTTTAATTTATTTATTTTTCATTTTCATTGGAGGCCTAATCTTTTTTCGTACGGGCAAGCCATTAAGTTTGAAATTATGTCAACATAGATAGACATGTAAAAAGGTAGAGGAATTGAAAACATGCCCAGATTTATTTTTATCCATCATTAATAAATTCCATAATAAGTACAGAACATTTTGTTTGACTAACAAAAAATATGGTAAATCTATTTACAATAATGAAAGAAAACAGGAAGGGATTAATACAAAAAGAAAAAGGAAATTCCAGTATCGTTCATTTCGTTCACAAGCATATCTAGTTTATAGAGGGCCGATATCTTGTTTTATATCATACTCATTTTTTACAAATACTAATTTTCTTTACTTATCTTTTACTATTATCAATGTTTGTATTGTGTATCGAGTATCATCCTAATACATTTGATGGTATTATAAAATGTACACGAGCTATGCATTTACTAAAATAAAATATAATAGGTAAGTTGGTTACGAGATGTTTTATCATATTTTATGGTCTCAACTTTATCTATCTAACTTAGGTCTTAATTGGTAGTCAAGATTAAATTAACCTAGATTAGATAATATATATATATGTCTTATCATGGTGAGCTAAAATTAGATATCATGACTGAATGTTTAGTAAATTAGATAAAAATTACTGGTTTCCTAGTTTAGTATTTGGTTTACTTGATTGAAATTCAGATTAATAATTATTTAGATAATAATACCCTTAATAAAAATTTACGAACCTATTATAAGTAAATACAACTTTTAAAAAAAAATATTACATAGAAAATTCCAACTCAAATTATGAGGAAGCAAAACAACTTCTACAAATATGAGTTTCTTGTTGACAAACGTACAAGAGTAGGTGAACTTAGAACATGGAGGATTGTTTCAGCCTACAAAAAATGGAACAACATCAAATTATTTTTGTGATCAAGAATCCATTATAACATATTTGAATTTCTTTTTTTAATTTTCAACATTTTAGGAGTAAAGGCGACGATTCAAGCCAGAGATTAGAGCGAGAGATCAAGTCGACAAATTATATACAAACAATTTGAGAGAATTATGAAACAGCATAACATTGCATTACTACTAAACTATCGAAATACAAAGAAATTCATTTGTGTTCCACAACACTTGCCGGAATTAGACATAATTGATTCCTTCTTCTTTTCTTACCACATTCAAGTGCTATATACAACAACTACAACATATTAGAAAATAACCACACCATATGTCTCTTCAAACTCCAATTCTAAATGGCGTGACTTCGTCTGATTAGGCAGCAAAGCATAGAGTAAAACTGGACTCTTATTACCCACGTTGCATTGTAGTATAGTCTTCTTAGTAGCATCACTAATCCCCAGAGTTGCCTAAACAATTTAATCACGGAATACACTTAATCATAAAGTGCCATAAACTTCAATAACAAAATAAATAGAAGCAAAGTATTTTCATATTATCGTTATCCAAGTTTTGATCTCAAATGAGTATTTTCTTAACGGATAGAAAGAGCACAACCACTCAAAAACTCTTTGTTCATGTTTGAAATTTCATCATAATCCAATATGCATTATCCATAACAAACAAAGTGACGAACTTGGTGAACAGTTCGTGTATTTTTCTTTGCTTTCGTGATTATTTTGTGCTTAGTTCATAACAGTCACTGTTGCTCAAACCCTATGATTTCTTATGTGTGTTTTACTCATTGTTCACAGAGAAACCAACGCAAAAAGCAAAAAGAGTTGCTGGAATAGATCAGGATGAGATAAGAGGATCCAACTAGTTTAGCTGATTCCGATAGTTGTTTCTGTACATTTAATGGGGTGCAAAGACACCACAAGATTTGTGATGAAGAGCTATCAGAAGATACTTTGCAGGAGGGATTGACCCCTAACTATAGGAAAAGGGTCAGTTATCCTATGATGTTGTTCCACGGCTTTGGGGCCTCAGTCTATTCGTGGAGCCGAGTCATGAAACCTTTGGCAAAGGCGACCAGTTCTAAAGTTCATGCATTTGATAGACCGGCCTTCGGATTGACCTCGAGGGGGGCTCCTGTCAAGCAGCCATCGTCTGTAGTCAAGACTCTAGACCCTTGAATCTATACTCGATGATATTCTCTGCGTTGGCAACATTGTACTTCATCAACTTCTTGGCTGCTGATAAGGCCATCTTCATGTGGTATGTTATGCTTTCGTGTGCTTTGGTGAATAGATACAAATGCTAGAAAAAAAATCATATGATGTGAAGTGATATACTTGTATAAAAGATTACATATAAGTATTTCTTTGTGGTAAGAAATTTTTTGGACTGTTATTGTTTTACACCAATACTTGAAAATTGGCAGGCATTCTGCTGGTGCACTTGGAGCTCTAGACACGTATTTGAGGCACATGAGCGTGTGCTTCTCTAATTCTAGTCGCTCCAGCAATTCTTGCAACATGTTCTATGAAGAGTGCTGTCAAAGAAAATCAAAAGGGAAATTATTAGAATCAGGGAAAGAGCACAGACTCGAATATGAAGGGCAATTTTCTTTTTAGGTTTGGCAGGGGCTCACTAAATATATAACAGAGGCAATAATGTGTGTGATAAAAAGGGATGGGAGGCATGATAAACTCTCTCTATCAGTAAGCTCTTTCAGCAATCTTGCGCTCTGCATTTGGTGTAACTTTGGTTACCAACTTTGTCTACTCTCCAACTCATATGCCTATATATTATATAATGTAGGAATTATATAGTCTTGTTTTGCCCTATATATGTTTCAGATAAGGATGATAATTGATAAATTTGGCACACAAGCTGTTCGCTCTGCATGGTATGATTCGAAACAAGTGTCTGATGATGTCTTACAAGGCTATACAAAGGTGAGTACTTACTTGGTACTGATTATCTAGGCGATGGATAATTCCTAGTCTCTTTTTGTTGTTGAGCAAAGCCTATGTCTTCTCAAATTGGCAGCCGTTAGGGGTGAAGGCTGGGACAGGGCGCTTGCGGAACACACTGTCGTGATGCTGACAGACTCTGTGTCCATATCAAAGGACAAGAGGCTCAGCGAAATCTTGTGTCCAGGTTTGGAAATAACTAGTCTCTTAACCTGCTTGATTGATCTGCATGTGTGAGAAACATTAACTCTCTCGGAAAGCAAAAGGATAAAGGAAAACTTGCTAATATTATATATATGAGGTACAAATTTTCCACGACCATTAAATAGAAAATCTTCATAAAGGGGTGTTTACTTTTCATGGTTAATAATATATTACTAGAATTTCTCCAATCCCATATTTTTAATGGGATAAGAATCGAGCAAAATTAGCTCAAATGATACGAGTTATCGGGCCTTAGAATAGACCAAAACTCTATCCAGGCTAATCCTCGAAAGTAAACGCCCCCTAAGAATTAAGTTTCTTCTAACAGATTGTGCATGTGAACTCTTGTTTGATCATTTGCAAACTGAAATTTTTAAAGTGATTAAGTTTTGTTATATATAGTTGATGACATAATATGATTTTGATCATCATAAACAGTTCTGATTGTAACCGGTGACATGGATAGGCTTCTCCCCTCTTGGAACTCTGAAAGGCTCTCACGAGCTATACCAGGATCTCCCTTCGAAGTAATCAAGAACTGTGGCCACTTGCCCCAATAAGAAAAGGCTGAAGAATTTCTATCCATCGTAGATAAAATCCTGCAAAGAGTGTTTGGCGTCGCAGAAGAACAGGCAGCGGCTTAAAGGTTGGAATTTTTGTAGCTATATATATATATATATATATTACTTGCTTGTTACTACTAGTATTCAATGAAGTTCATATAATTATGTCATTATCGATGTAATAGAATAGCTCTTCTCATGCAATCTCATTGATCTTATTTACTAGAACTCGGATTTCATTTCTTTGGGCAGTAGTTAGATCATATCATATTTACAGAAGGGCTATTCATAAGGTGTTTCCATATATAGAGGATTTAAATAGAAAATTCCAATAAGTTGAAAAGTATGATGAGTTTATGACATGGCTCAACTCAACAAGAGTAAAAGCAATCCTAGAAAGGAGGATAAGTTGATATGATATCACTTGCATCTCGTGAAGCAGCAGACATGAAATCATCTCCAAAGATGACTGCACCCGCTGCCAACGCTCCCGCACCTAGTCCCATTCCAAACCCAGGTCTGACCCCACGCCCCGCTACAGTTGGCATGTTCACGTAGCTACTAGGAGCGTAGTTACTTGTCATGGGGAAGAAATTAGGAATGTATCCCACATTAGATGCGGGCGGTGGTGGTGGCGGCGGTGGTTGTGGCTGGTAACTAACCCTACTGGCAGCTGGTGGCTGCGGTGGTCTTGGCTGGTAACTTGCCCCGCTGCCAGCTGGAGGGTAGTAGGAGTAGTTTGGAGGAATCGGCATCTGATAGTTGGTTTCTGTTTGGTGGGATTTGCCTAGACCCAAATCATGCTTAGAAGGCTGCAAAGATCCATGATCACTTCCCTCTTTGATGCCGCCACTAAGGTTGTCCAAGTTGAACCCCTCATCAGCACCTGCATACGGTAGGAATGAACATATTAGAGAGAGAGAGGTGTAATGGAACTAAGCCAAGCCGAATACAATCATGTTCAAGCTTGGTAATTTATAATCAAACTCAGCCTCAAGCTTTATTCTCTAAATGTTTCGAGTCCTCACAACTCACAAGCTTATTCGAGTTTAATCGACCTCAAGCCGAATATATGCATTACTGTCTTACAACAAATAACCTAATTAGTTTGTTTCGTTTAACCAACGAAGCTTTTATCGAGCCGAACTTCGAACTGCTTACACCAGTGGCTTGATTCGTGTACAAACCTAGAGAGAGAGAGAGAGTTGGTACCTAGATATGACGAACCAGGCTCTTCCCTCTCTTGCGAGATCCGAATTGAGACATCAACAAATCCAAGAGGTTTGTTCGAGTTCGTTTTCCTTAGCTGGAAGCTCCCGACCTCATCAACCGGAGAATCGGAGCTATATTTGTCCAAAAATTCTTTCAAAAGAACAGTTGCAGACCCAAAGAGGCTCTCTCGAAGAAAGATGGGGTCTCTCCTGTAAACTTCAACGTGAAGGGCCAAGTCTTGAAGGAGGTCTGGTTGAGAAGGATCAAATTCAAGCGACGTCGAAAACCCAGTTTTCCAAAGGGGGTTGGGTGTTCCTGAACCGTCGATCTTGGTGCAGTACTTGTCGTCGGGATGAATCCATCCGATGGCGTACCATTGGAGCTTCCATAGAGATGAAGATCGCCGCAGGCCTCGAGCAGAGATGAGGCAAACCTCCACCCATATCTTCTTCCCCATTCTCTGCTAGCTGCTTTTTTTTTCTTCGAAAAAGGCAATAATGGGGGACAGAGATGTTCCCTACTTTTGCACCGTTAGCTTGCTTTATATGCCAATCACGCTAATTTTTTTAGTCCAAATGTTTTACAGAACCTTCACCTTTTTCGGGCACGACGGTCTTGTACACTTTCTCCTTTTTTTTAAGACATTTATTATTACTAAAGTAATAAAAACACACTCATACAATAATTTTTTAGGTGATTTAAACTTCTAATCTTAAATTGAAGAAAAACGTTTTACCAAGATACTGCATTTCATTATCATTACACTTTCTCTTATTAATACATGTAGTTAGTATCATTTTCTTGATGAATAATTTGGTTGGAGAATTTTCTAAAATCAAAACGATATCGTCTTATTTGGAATAATAGTGTCATGTGACGCTAACTTAGACAAATATTATCATTGGGCTACTACATCAGTTTATATATGGAAAATTGCTAGGTAAGTGTATTTGAGTAAATATCACTTATTGTTCTAATGTTTGCCACCGATAATAAATATGTTCCTACATAAACATTATTGCATAAAAATATAGAACATTTTCGAAAATTCACGTGTGTGTCCCAACAAAAATTTCCGGTGTAAGAATGGTGTTGTGGCACGCCGGAATTCGCATGTGACATTTTTTACATGTTCACAATATATGCCGCAATTTTCACACCTCAATTCAGGCATCTCCAGAACATCTCATCTGGGTTACCAAATGTAAATGACATTTTCAAGTCACACGTTTATTAAATAACTCCAATTGAAATATTGTAGACAAGTAAAAAATGCTACATATGAATTCTCACATGCCATATCATCATCTTTGTGTGAAAATTTTTATTGGAACACACACGTGAGTTTTCAAAAACATTGGATACTTTTATGCAATTATATTTATATTAGGACATATCTAATGTAAGTGCAAATATTAAGTAAATGATATTTACCCAATATATTTACTCACAACTTTGAAAATTAGCATGCAAGATTGAAAATCGGCTAAAGCTGGTTTATTCATTTGAAGGCAATAGAAACCCAATTAATTATACCACCTCCAAATGCTCAAGAAATTAAAATTTTTGTAATTTAAATCAAGCAAGAAAAATCAGACACACAAAATCCAAATAATATATTGGATTAAAAGTTGCGAGTTTCGTAGACATAAGCTTAATAAAGACTGCCATAACTCATCTCTCTCTAAAAAGGATTCGACTCTAATCAAATATCCAAATCGAAATTTAGGGCCGTCAACTAGATCTCGAGAAATTGATTGGTTTAACACAAAGAATGCTTATAACAGAGTTCGTTTGGACTCTCCATGATTTTTATTATGTAGAATTGAAAAATTGATCAGTTGAACTTAACTTGAGCCGGTTTATGAATTAGCCCACCAGTTAGCCGATTTTCAGCTGTAAATGCATTTCTTCATGTTTTAATTGAAAGAACTGAAGTTAAATTATAAGAGCAATCATCTTCTTCCCTGATTTTACCTGTAAATATACATGTTTCTACTTTTGCTTGAATTTTCTTTGAGGGGGAACTAGCAGCAGCTTTCTACCAGCAACTATCATCTCCTCTTCCTCCGAAAAGCTAGATAGAGAAGAAGAAGAACAAGAAGCATACATCATTGTAGTCGCTCCCAGCATATCGTCTCCAAATCCACATGCTCTGAAAAATAGCCTGCACAGAATGTGGAGATACGTTTTACTTTGAGTGAAATATTAGATCACTAAGATTATTAGGATTGGACCCATCTTTCCCTTCAAAGGCCTTACAAGGGGAGAGGTTGTCCAACCTTATACATTGGAGTTATGATCAATAGCAAGTCGATATGGGATAAATGGGTGGCTTCAACAAAGATTTTTCTTACACAGCATGTTCAAAGCTGTAAAGTATTATAACAAGGAGTAGAAGATAGTAGCAATATAAAGAATTTACCTTTCTTTATCATTGCAGAGGGCAGCTATATCATATATGTCTCTGTTAATGAGCATTCTGCAACAAAATTGGGATGTTTTCAGGCACCTTATACTTTGATTGTCATGTTGCTGACAGAAACAAAAACCCCAGAGATTATTACTAGGAAAGGAACCATACTTCCAAGGTAAATTTTGCATATCTACCACTACAAGTACTACTAACCTTATTATCTTCTTAACAATCATCCGACCAATTCCCTTATCGCGACAAAAAGGGTGAACCTGCACAGCATTGTGAAACGATTTATATGAATTTGCAAAGTTTAGAAAACTATATTACCTGAAATAACTTAATCCTGTTTTGATAAGATAAGACCTGCATAGAAATATGCCAAAGCAACAGTATCGTAAGGGGCGGTTAACTCTCCATGAGGTAGTTCTATGATTTTCAAGGGTAAAAAGGGCTCCTGACCAATTACTTGCTGGCAAAACAGCACAAACAGTAGAACAAAGAGAAACTTTGATCCCACTAAATTCAAACAAAGGTT
Organism: Monilaria moniliformis; assembly: GCA_034509125.1. Taxonomy (NCBI): domain Eukaryota; kingdom Viridiplantae; phylum Streptophyta; class Magnoliopsida; order Caryophyllales; family Aizoaceae; genus Monilaria; species Monilaria moniliformis. Next base: position 25,478 of record JAYDZE010542783.1, read on the forward strand.
CAGCTTTCATTCAAATGCATTATGCTCTCTCCATTGATTTTAGTAAACTGGAACATACAATAGAACTTAAGCCATGTAGATTCAAGATCTGCATTAATTTTGATAAACTCAATCGTAGGATCCAACTATACAGTAGTCATTTTTATATTCAAGAAATACTGGCTAAAAATAAACTTGTTTTTTCAATTTCCTGTGGGATGAATTTTTCTCTGTGAAGAATTTTATAAGATTAATATATACTCTCATTTGAGTTCCATGTGAATATTTTATTAACTTGTCCTAATTTTACTCCTCACAAGACCATGAAATCATAGTTTTGAATAAAATGGATAAATAGTTTTAGTTGATATAAGGTTCAACAGGAGAAAATAAATTTATATATCATGTTTACTTAGAATGAGTTTTGGTATAATTTTTTTTCATGTGGAAACTAGGAACTATGTTTTTTATACAGATATCAGTGTTTCTTTGTAAATGTTTTAGCGTTTTTAGAAAATGTCTTCAACACACATTTTCTTTTTAAAATCTCCAACTTTGAAAAAAAATCTATTTATATCTTATATTATATGAATTACCTCACCAGATTCTTAGGTGCATTACGTATGATTTCTTTTTTCCACCTAAGCATCAAAACGTGTATAATCCATCTAAGAATCTGACAAGGCGATTCATTATTATATTGCAAGATTATGTAATACACATAATAAATCTTTTCTTTTTTTTGCAAAATTAAGGATTTTCTAAGTGAAAACATGAATTGAAAATATTTTTAAAAAAAACACTAAAATCAGGAATATAAACTATAATTAACCCTATATATAATAATGCTTTTATTAAATAATATTTTTATATGATAATAGTTTATTTTCATAATAATTATAGACCATACAAAATTAATGAATTCCTAACTCATAATCTAAAAAACAAAATTCTATGATCTTCATGTTTACTTTGACATATTGATGTGGAGGAGGAAATAGTGGATAAGTTCATTTCTTTTGACTAGGATACATACTTTCCGGTTCATTATCCAAAATCAAATTTATTAAAGGCTTTTTTTTAAAAGAAATTTTGTTCACATACTAATTAAAGAAAATAAAAATACAAGGAACAAAATTAAAACTAACCATGACATCGTAGATGCTAGCCGTGAGTCCCAAATCGGAAACTGCTCGGCCGAACCCTATCAGCCGCCCATTTGCCGGCGTCACCGGCGCCACTTTTCTAATCCAATTTCCGCCAACGCCGACGGCACTCGCGGCATTTGCCGAAGTAGAAGATTGGCTCGCCACCAATTCGGGCTTCGTGAAGACGGAGACGACGACAGAGCTGTGGGAAAGGGCGGTGCTGAGCTTGAGCGCGTCGACTGGCTCCACTCTGCCCGCGGCGTCGATATTGGGGAAGCGGTGGCAGGAGTGGTCGCAGACGGCGTACAGCTCTCTCAGCTGATGTAGATTCACGTCGGATGGGTTTGTGGATACCAATAGTGGCGGCGGAGGCGCGGAGTTGGGCTTGATTTGGGCGGCAATTTTGGGTGGCGATGGCAGAAAGCGTCGGAATTTGGAGGGAAGATTACCGACTTGTACGGCCGCTGCAACCGCCATTACAATTTTCTTTCTGAGAATATATTTTGATTTGCTGATGTATATTTGGGCATTTGGCAGTAACCAGTAATCCACTTCCTCGACTTTTTTTTTTTCGTTTTATCTTAAGGAATTTTCTTTTAATAGTTTAGTATCTCAATTCTCAAGCATTGGATCCTATCCGACATTTTAAAACTAAGATATTCATGAATTTGTACAAAATTTGGTAATTAGTTAATTTATTAATAATTTAACGACAAAGTAAAAAAAAAATATAAGACCTCAATTTTGAGTCAAGAATTTAAGGTTAAACTAACTTTCATCGAGCCAAGAACACAAGAAAATATTGCAAAATTACGAGTCATGAGGATGAACCCACGATCGTTTCGTTAAAAGCCATGTAAATCTATCAACTATGCTAAAAGAATCAACTCAAAGTTTAAAGATGAAAAGATCAAAATAACCATAGATATAGACCTCAAAAATTTCATAGCCCTTATTTTTCGTGAGCATTTGACTATGCATGCTTATATTAAATGATTTATGATTTATCATATTATAATTTTATTTGAATTAATATATATATATTGGTGGCAAAATTTATGTGAGATGGTGTCATCAGTGAAGATTCATGAGAGATCTTGCAAACCTCCTATTGAACGGTATTAAGGATTGGGATGGGTGAGGGTAGATTGGTTGAATGGATGTGTGAGGAAGACTAACTTGAATTGCAGAGTACATGTGATCTTGAGGTTAGTGTTTGAAATGGGGATATTATGTTGGTTTCTGTGAGCGGAATGGTTCGTTTCGTTCTCGGTTTGAGTCTGTATACGTGCAGGAGAAAGATGGCTAATTACAAGATAATGAGAGGAGGAAGTGAGAGAACTAGATTTGTGGATACTACATAAGATAAACAAATGATGGAGGTGTTTGATATGATGGAATGGAGGAATGATTGGAACGATAATTTCTACATTTATTTGATCCCTTAATTTGGTAGTTGGTATGTCTCTTTTTTAAGAATTGTCATTTCTACTAGATTGGTATAGTCATTCTCTCCTCAACCCATTAAATTAATCATTCATTCCTATCTTCACTTCATTTTCACCTTCATTCCATTTTTCTTTCATTTCATTCCTTTGTACTATCTCCTAATGGATTGGTTCATGGACATAGATATGATGTGTTAGTGACATTGTCGTATGTTGCTGTTTGAATTGGTTTAATTAGTGGGTATGTGTGTTGACTGCAAAGTGTGCGAAGTGGAGCGAGAACATTCAGTGCAAACATTAATAACTCAAAGCAGTAAAACAACCCAAAAAGTTGGCAATCTGGTTGGTGAAACCGCCAACGCCTGAGGACCGTGCCCAAAAAAAGCAATCCACTATTATTAAGTTAAATTGCATAGGAACATATGCCAAAAACTCTCTCGTGTCGACTAGTAACTTCCCAAAATCTTGTACACAATGAACTGATAACTACATATGCATCGTGCACAGTATAGTTTTGAGCTACTCTCACCACCGCCTTGATCAATAATGAAGAACGATTAGTAGGAAATAGAACACTGTTAGCACATTATGGAAAACACTAGTAGCAACACTAAAAAAGATATATTGTCACCAATAATGTGAACGAGGCATAATAATTTTGCTTACTTTCCTAATTTTTCTAAACTTAAATGGGTCTTTAAGTGGTCTACGAATTCAGATCTTGACTTGTGGGCCATATAAGATACGTTCCTTATATAAGAATACGTTTCTTATATAAATAAGTTGCCTTGTAAAAGACTTATATTCAAATAAAAATTTGCCACATATCGGAAATCGTCAACTGGGGCACAAACTGTATGGTATGACATCTCTCTAGATCGTGTGGAGAATATGTGGTTACACCAATGTGGTTACACCATAGGCCATCCCTTTCCAAGTGAATTCTTGTCATACAAAATAGCAAATAGAGACTAGTGTCTGCTAAGATGTAATACTGATAACTTGGATAACTTGCTCTGTTACTAATTGAAATTGGCTAGCACATGTGTTGAAACATGTACTGTAAAGTATGCTAAGTAAACTATGAACACTTATACGAATATAAATTAATCAAAATAGCAAACAAAACGATGACTTGGTAATCATTTTGGTGAAACCACCTATGATTGAAGGTGGTATCTAAGGAAAACAATCAACTATTAAGAAGTAAGTTACACATGAACTTTATGTTTAGGAACTTTCCAAAATCTTATACACAATGAATTGTTAATTATGCATCCATCACCTTATTCCCTAATCAAAAATGAAAAAAAAATTTAGTATTTATCTTGTCAAACACTACTACTAACACATATACTAAAAAAAAACATATAGTAGAAAATATAACACTGGTAGCACATTTGGTGGAACGCTAGTAGAAATTGCTTTTATAAGTTATTATAACGAAATTTAGTAATTTTATGCCGATTTGCAATTGCAAACACTATCTATTAATTTATTTGTCGTGTGACTTCGAATTTTGAAGTACATCATTTTGGGCCAAAAACTTACTTACTGGAGCCCATCTGATACACGTGTTGTATTTAGATCTAAGTGGAAACGGACCTATATGAGTTTTCAGCATGTGAGCCGATTGTCATGAATATTTTAAATGATCAAGAATGGATTAAGGTAAATACAACATATATCTTTTAGGAAAAATACAATCTATAATTTTCAATTAATCATCATTTCGATATATATTATTCTTAACTTTGAAATAATGTAGTCCAAAATGCAATTTTACGATGATAAGATCTCATGAAACAGATTCATATGTAAATGAATATGCCGTGCAAATAGACTAGAATTGTCTACACTATATATTTGTCTGTATCAGATTTTTTGACTCTTGTCACTAAGATCTAAAATTTAAATATACTTCAAAATGTTTTTTCATATTTACGCACACACATTTAAGATTACTCGAACTTCTGATCTATTAATTGAAGGAAAAATATTTTACCGACGGAACTGTATTTCAGTGTCACTTCAATATCATGGTGAGCCCATTGCTTTTTGGTAAAATAATTATTTATCTTATTAAAATAAATATTTTATCGTTAATAATAATATAACGATAAAATAATTTTTGAATAAAAATAAATAATTATTACACCGTCGGATGTTGTCAATCTGGAATTTGAACTCTAGTCGGACGTCAAAAGCTTCTAAAATCCGACAAATTTCTCTCTTCTCTATTTTAGGTCCCTCCTTTCAAAGCAGAAGCATTACTCTTTGCCATATTGCCTTCACCTGATTAATACATGGGAAGGAGAGAGAGAGATTAGAGAGAGAGAGAGAGAGAGAGAGAGAGTTCGCATCCAAATTTGCGTAAATGCGACAATTAATTCAAAAATTCACTTGTGAAGAAGAGGAGAAAGTGTTTTTCTCTTGTTTTCGTTTGAATTTCGCTCCGGACCTTGGGCGGTAAAGGAGCCTCGACTATCTTTTCTGGGTCCGGAGATTTAGGGTTTCTTCATTTGATGTTACAATTCAAGCTCGGATACATTCGTATGTGCATAACCTTTTTAGGGTTTGGATTTCTTTGTAAAAAGGGTGTGTATTAGTGTAATAATCTGACATGGACGGGCGGAGAATAACGGCGAGCCCAAGGCCGTGCTGTGGCCGGCGAGTGGTGGCGAAGAAGCGGCCGCGCGGTGGTTTAGATGGTTTTGTTAACAGCGTGAAAAAGCTGCAGAGAAGGGAGATTTCCTCGAAGCGTGACCGTGCTTTTAGCATGAGTGATGCTCAGGAGCGATTCCGCAACATTCGCTTGCAGGTTTAGTTGATTTAATTCATCATATTTTCCACAGTTTTAATTTTCTTCAATTTTTTGTGGTTTTGGCCCATTTAAATAATTCAAGGGTTTGTAGTTGCCTGTGAAGATTTGAACTTTGCTGAATTATATTTGCCTATGACGAAGATTTTGAGGCACATCAAAATTAGGGCTTTTGGGTGCTTGGTAAAGTGTTCGCCGAGATTTTGAGGGCATTTTGTCACCTCAATTTCCCCCTTTTTATGCTTCTCATTTGAATTGGCATGTGAATGCGTTTATGTATGTAGATCTGTATACCAGAAGTGTGGTATTGTTCATCGTTTTGTGTGGAGATAACTAAACAAAAGATGCTAGTATATTTTGAGTTGTTATGATAGTTTTACATGGATAGATGTTTCAATCTGTATCTAGATTAATATTGGCCTTTTGCGATGCTAACATGCCACGACTTATAAAGGAGGCTGAGAGACATATTAAATAGTGGTAGTGGGTTATGATCTTCTTTATGATTTTTTGGTCAACTGGCACTTAGAGATGTTATGCAATGGTTCTTTAAAGTACAATGTCCATAAAGCTACTTACATGGTGAACAAATTATACACGCAAGTCTTATCTTGTACTGTGATCTATTGTTCTTTATCACTTTTAGATCAAATAATTGGGTTTTTCGTGAAGAAGATTTTGTACACTAAAGGTGTTATAGGTTAGTTAACCATTAAATTTTTTGCCTTTGTCTAATTTCACATAATCTTAAACCCTTCTATTTTTGAAAAAATTCTATTGCTACTGTTCTGAATTGTTCTTCTCGTCATCCATATTGGTTGTCATGTCGTCTAGTTTTTGTTAGCGTTCTAGAAGGTCCTCAAGGCAGCCTCCTAGAGACCCATCAACTCAGGCAGCCCTTGTGCGCCCTTATTATTAACCCAAATCAGCCCTTCCTAGGCATGGCCCAAGCAATGGGTCTGAGTCTTATTTCTTTATTTCTTTTTTTGGCGGTGGGTTGTTCGTTCCAAACACGTCCCTTTATTCCTGAAGTTCAAGGGTTACTACATTTTCCTATTTGTGTGATATAGTAAAGGATGCATGTCAGTGCCTGATATGGAAACCGATACATTGGTTACACTATGTATTTGGTTGGTGGTACAAGGAGGGAAGATGATGTTTTGGCCCGATTGAACAAGAATCAAGTAAACAGTTTTGGAGAAGTCCATCCTTATATGCTTGGTAATGTAAAAAGATAGTAATTCCAAGACATTGTGAAGTATGTATTATACTTTTGCCCCACTACTGAAGAAGCTGGTAAATGAATTTAATGACCTATGTGGCACTGGTATGAGTTTGTCAGAAAATCAGGAGGATACATAATGCAACTCATGGTCATGACATGTTGAAGATACAATTTTTAATGGTATAGCAAATGAGCAATTTGGTGTCTTTTATTTGTTTTAAGTACATAAAATTTCTTCTTATATACTTTAGTTTATTGAGAAATTTGAGTGAGGTGCAAATGTTTTCTTCACTTGCCGTGTCTGATAGTGATATACGGGCACCTGCCAGTTTTGGGTATTTTTGTGAAAATTCTCTAGTTTTGGTGTAGAGGATGAGCAAGTTCTTGTCATTTTTCCTGTACATTATCTGCTAAATTTTGATTCCAAAAATCTGATGGAGGTGTTATAATATTTTTGTCAATTGATCACATTATAGGCAACAACTCATTGAAAGATGTCTTTTGCTCTAGAACTCATTATTTTGGTTGTTTCACTTGCCTTCAACTGTCATGGAGAGAATGGATAGAATGTTGCCTATGTGCATGATGGCCTAATACTAACCTTGATCTTTTGGTTCAGGAGGAGTATGATACTCATGATCCCAAGGGATATTGTTCTTTGTCGTTACCATTTCTGAAGAAGAGGTCAAAAATTATTGAGATAGTTGCTGCCCGTGATATTGTCTTTGCACTTGCCCAATCTGGTGTCTGTGC
>JAYDZE010542784.1:0-14370 GCA_034509125.1 Monilaria moniliformis
TATAGATGGGCAATCAAAGTTCGGGCGTGCACGAAGGATTTCGAACGAATTGAAGCGAATTTTAGAGGATTTGCTATGTCAATTGTGAGGGAAAATGCGCATTATGCCTCTGATATACAATTAGGGGTAGACGCTTGATAAACAAGCGTCCAGCCAGACGCTTGATAATCAAGCGTCCAACTTAAAGATAAACGCTTGATTATCAAGTGTTTTGCCCACTTTCGGAAGTTAAAAAAAAGTTCCCATATTGGGAACTTATATCTTATACCCCCCATAACAAGAAAAAAGCCAAAGAGGTATCTGGAGGACCATTTTCTTATTATTTCTCGTCAATTATTCAGATTAGAATTATGATGCAAATGGAGTTGGGCATATAGGCTACTACTGGACCCTACCTCTGGTTGTTACTGTTTAGGTTTGAGTGCATGGGGAGGGGGAGGGAGCGTGTAGGCTACTGCTGTTGGTCGCGAGCCGAGGGACTGAGGGCTGAGACGGTGGTCGTTGTTGTTGCTGTAGGGCTGAGATGGCGAGGGTGGTTTGGAGCTATCGGTCAGAGCAGGGGGCGAAAGAGGGGGTGGCAGAAATTTTGGTGTATGAATTATGTTTTTCTGTGTGTTCGGCTTAGAGGGGAAGACGACGGAGCACGTGGTAGCTGAAGAGATAGAGAGAGGCAGGGAGAGGAAAGAAAAGAAGAGAAAATGAAAAAAAAAAATTAAAAATAAAGATTTATTTTAGACCTAACATGACAATATCGTTTTGTTCACCGGATGTTCATTTCACATAGATTTTTCCGTCTGCCAACTCAGCTCCCCAAATTTGGACCGATAAGACATTGTAAAATATTAAAAAGTTACGATTTTATTTTTCAATTTCAAAAATTATGAAATTGACTATAAATCACTTATGATCAAATGACAATTATCCAATTTAAATTAGCCTTTAATATTAGACAATTTAGAGAAAATAAAAATAAATTATAATAAATCATCCTGAAATAATCACGACCGGATCTTCCATCCAAACTTAAGGACATGAACATGAAAAAATCATGCCACTAGTTGATGCGGTATGTCATAATTTAATTGTTGGCATGGAATTATATTTACATATAATAAAATTTAAATGGCCAATATTATAGATTAGGATTTACTGTTCAAGATTTCAGGTTTAGGAGGTAGGCTGACCAAGCACATTCAAGATATTCATTATAATTTATAATCAGTTGTTTCTCCATTACTAGCAAACAAATGCTCTACACCAAAGTAGCATTTGCAGGATTAGACACAGGATTTATGAGCACTTGCATTAGGACAAGCGGCACATCAGAATATGCATGCTATATATTTGTATGTATTTTATTTTGGTAATTTATAAATATTTATGGTCTTTAAAGTTTAAAATATCATGTCATGAAAAGAAAATTAATGGAGTATTTGATTTTCTGATAATATTAAACCATAAATTGTGCTACTGCTGAAGGTTTTCTTAATACATATGAATTATAGTTTGCGGAGTGCTTCAAAAATTCCCACTAAAAACTGATTTGGTAGTTTTCTCATTCCGATCAAATTCATTTGATGAAGCGTAGTTGAGAAGGCGAATTGGTGAGCGGAATCGAATCCTAAATTTGTGTTTCTACGTATCGCCTTGTGAAAATCTCTACGAAAATCAATAATCAATTCTGTTTTGCTTTAATTTGACGCGTGAAACAAGATAGCAATGGAATCGGATGTCACTGCTGCCGGCGGCGAGGTGGACGAGACATCGCCTGACATGTTAAAGAATACGCCGTTTAATATAATGCGGTTGGCTAGTGAGATCGAGCAATGTGAGGGGAGGCAGAAATATCTTGCGCATACTAGCAGTCCGTCCGACGGCGGCGATGTGCGGTGGTACTTTTGCAAGGTTCCGTTGGCGGAAAACGGTCGGTATCTCTATGTGAAGAGGACTGTTTTTCATTTTGTTCTGAATTGCTTGTATTTTTTGGTGGAAACTGTTCGTTGAAGGACCTTGTGTCGAATTGATGTATGTTTATCACTGCGGTGCTTTATGCCAAAGTTGATTTTGAGCATTAGATGAATTGGAGTTTCTTGCCATCTCAAAACAGGACCAGAGCAATTATGCAAACTTGAAAATCGATTGTCTACCATTAACTACATTATTTACAAACGAAGGAAACATGACCATCATTGTCTACATTAACTAACATACAGAGCAACAATATGAGGCCCTTTCACTACTCGTAAAATACACTACATAACTTTTATTAAAACCCATGTCACACCAATATGCGCACTATTTTGTGGGACAAAGTAAGTATATGGTAATAATCAGTACTTCTTGTTTTTCTCAGAGCTAGCTGCATCAATCCCTCAAACAGAAATTGTTGGAAAAGGTGATTATTTTCGATTTGGTACGAGGGATTCTCTTGCAATAGAGGCATCATTCTTGCAGGTCATGTCACTTGCCTTTTCTGCTGTTTTGTTGATATCTCGTAGATATCTTCTTGTTCATTTTGAATAGAAAATAATGTGCCTTGGGAGATGAGTAACTATAATTGGTGCCATTTTCTACATTTGTAGAGAGAGGATGAGTTACTTTCAAGCTGGTGGAGAGAGTGTGCAGATAGCAGCGCTGGCCCTATAGAGACAAGTGTTATATCAAAGTCAACCTCACATATGAACAAAACATTGTCAGGAACTCCACAATCCAACCAACTATATTCAACTGATGAAGAAAGAGTTGGTGTGCCAGTAAAGGGAGGGCTATATGAGGTATTGCTATATCTGCAATTGTCTTATAATTGGATGGCTTCTTTGTTAACGGGGAGTTGTTTGATATAGTTATATTAGGTATACTTATGATCTGTAGTAGTCCTCTTAAGAGGGGTGGCTATTTTGTAAAGGGAGAGTTGATTCATAATGATTGATATGGAATCTGTTGGATATAATAATCCAAGAATCCCACGTATAAAAGTTAGGCAGCGGTCTACCTAAATCGAAAATCTAGTTTGATAATCTTTAGAGCACATAAACCTCGATTCGTTGGCTATAGAATCAGCCAAGAACCTCAATATTGTTTAACGATACAAGACCTTGCTCAAGTGTCTTGATAAGTTCTAAATCAAGTGAAAAACTAAACAAAGAGAATTCAACTCACTATGACAATGCCAATTTTGCTTATACTTTAAGGTGTGTGTAATACATATAATTATAAGTCTATTTATAGGCTAGAAATGACTTTAAGAGCCTCACACACTTAACACTACTTAAAACTTAGAAAAAGACTCATAATCACTAAAATGTAACTACTAAATACTTGGATTTCAAACACTTAAAATAACTTAAAATACTCTTTATTTTGGGCTGCTCCTTTTGAATGAAAATGCAGCCTTTTATTCTTCATCTTGGGCCTTGGGCCTTTAAAATATGATATGTAATGAGTGCACACTTCAAGTATAAGTCAGCCCATCTACTTGAATAATATTCACCATTTGGCCCAATGTAGATTGGTCTTATACTTGGACTTTTATTTCAGCAATTAAAGGACTCCTTTATTTTCTTAACTCTAACTCTTGCTATTGACCCACTTTAAATAATCAAAGGATCCATCTAGTTTCCTTAGACAGCTCGGGTACGTCTCCATCATTGATAGCTTTTCATGTGTAGCTCACCATCATTCATAGCTTAATGGAATCAAAGTACATTATTGGTTCTACAAAGTTTATATGCTTATCCAGACAATGGGCTATGTTGTCCACCCTTTGAAATACAATAATAAGCAGATATGCTGGTGAACTGGATGCTCTTTTTCCTTCTGGCTTCTTGCAGTTGGGTTGGTTTGGGGTGAGTTTTATTCTATAACGAACCTGTAACTCTAGAATTGCAATTTTAGCTAGCTAAGTTTATTCCACGTTGTGCCCCCAGTCCTTCTAAATCCCTCTCCTCAACAAAGAATTCTGATAGACATCTATATTCTGAGTTGTAATCCTTCAAGGGAGATTTGCTTATCCTACTAATCAAATAGATTAACTTCATACCAATTTGATCATGCCCAACTGATATTCAACAATACGAATAAGTCACTCACCTTAGGTAGTGATGCCAAATAACCACTACACTGTGCTTTTACGTAATGGGTTACAGTTTAGTTTGAAAACTTACAAAGATCAGGTCTCTGATGAACGAGTGGAACATTGGGCTTGATTGCATCCACTCAGAATACCATTTATGGACAAACATAATCAGATGGATGGATAACGTTGATCATAAAGCAAATGCAATCAACAAATACAGCATATCTTTTTCTACGTATAGATATCTGCACCATTAAAACTTGCTGGCTCATTCACTTCATCATGCTAGTTTGCCTATCATTTGTGTGTATATTTCAACTTTAACAAGTCCAATATTAGGATCTTGAAAATAATGAAATTACTTAAATGTTCCTATGTATAACTCCATTGGTTGATCATATACAAGGACTTTCAGTCTGGCTCTTTGTTTGCTGCGCCATATAAATTCCTTATATTTTGAGTACTATCCTATAACTGACAGTTTTTCCCTTTCTGTAATCAAGTTCTGTAGGATATATTTGCATGGACCAATAATTATATGTCAGCTAGAAGTCTAGAACCACAATGAATGTGCCCCTAATTCAGTTTTTGCAAAATGACTTATGGTTTTCTTTTCTGGGTAATATCTCTGTAATAAACTTTGACATCTAAACACTTCATTCAGCAGTAGAGGTTCAATTTGCTCTAGATAGACAAATCTTCAACTCTTGGTAACAATTCTATTTTGCTTTATACTTTCCAGTTACTGTTGAATTGGGATTGTCATATGACTCATATTTGTTTTGAGAAAGCATGTCTTTTCTCTATAACAATTACGTAATGTGTAGAAATTTTGCAGATCCCACATCCATTGGGTGCATTTGTTCACTGCATAAATGAAGAAGCATAAAATGTTGAATGGTTTTATTGGTGCAGGTGGATTTGGTCAGGAGACATTGTTTTCCCATATACTGGAATGGACAGAATTGTAGGGTCCTACGAGGCCACTGGTTTGCTTGTAAAGGTGGTCTGGATTGGCTTCCACTGCGCGAGGATGTTTCTGAGCAGTTGGAGTATGCATATCGCAATCAGGTGCTCACTAATCCCTTCTGCTTGGTGAATTTTCGGTTAATCAAGTAGATTAGAACGGTATGGGGCCTTTCCATGTTCCTCAAGACCATGTGGATAAAGGTGCTTGATTTTTTTGATTTATGTTTCCCACCTTCCCATTTTTCTCTATTGTCTTTTAGGCACTTTCTAAACCTCTGGTTATTTAATCGAATTTACTTTAGTACTACTTACATCTTCCTTTATATCGTGAGTTAAACATTCTGGTCAGTCTTGGCTTACATCTCAAAGCCTGAATAAGGTTGGGTGCCTGCTTTCAGGTTTGGCGCCGAAGAACATTTCAATTGTCAGGTCTCTTTGCTGCACGAGTTGATATACAAGGCCCTACTCCAGTATGCCTCTCTGCTATACTTTAAAATTACTTTTCATGGTTTTTAAAGTTAAGCTATATATATGGTTTCTGGCTTCAGGGATATGACAAGTAACTGTGTTTAATGCCAATATTATTATTAGGGACTACATGCCCTTTTCACTGGGGAAGATGATACATGGGAAGCATGGCTAGGTGTAGATGCTTCTGGATTTTCTGGTGTTGTGAAGTTCGGAAAGAATGGGATCAACTTAAGACGTGGATATGCTCCACCTCAGTCTCAGAAACCAACCCAGGTAATTCATTTCACTTCTAATTATTCTTGGCTAACTATGTCTTAGAATGCCGATTACCTGTTGATTTTTTGGAACCTAATGTCATTTTCTACTACATTTCTCAAAGATTGGACTAAATCCACTAGTGCTTTTATGGTCCATGATCGATACAGGCTGGCCATTGACAGTGTCTAGGAAGTCTGTTTGTGAGTTATTTCATATATCATCCCTGCACAGTTGTATGATTTGGATTTACCAGCATAATTAATGAACAATGTCGTACCTTACGAAATGTGATAAGAGGCTATGTGAATTTGTTGGATTATTCTTTGAATTTTGTTGTTTTTTCCCTTACATTTGTTATGTAATTTTATATGTTGCAAGTATGACGTGACAACATCTTTTCTTTTTCTTGGATCACAAACACTGGAAAGATAGATGTCGAAAACAATGGTGTTCTTCTCCTAGCAAGATAAAAGACGTTTCATTAACATTTTTTGGACATTTATTGGAAACTTTCCTCAGTGAACCTCTTCTATGCTCACCTATCACCTTTGTTAGTAGCACTCTCTCAAAACCATGCTAGCCTTGTCAGTGTTATAGTTTTTTGCCATACAATCAACACGTGAAGAACTCTCATGATACATGTAGAAGCCATCTCTTTACCATATCCTGCTGCAACTGTCTTCATTTTGTTTCAGGATGAATTACGTCAACAACAGGAGGAAGAGATGGATGATTACTGTTCACAGGTGAGCTAAAAAAATTCAGTGAGGATTACTTCGTGAACTTCTGGTGTGTGATAATTTTTAGAGTATGTGAGTAATATGTATGCCAAAAAAAATCGTTGCTTGATGGATAAATCAAATTTCTCTACCAAAAATATGTTTTCTAGTTGACATTTTAAAGTAAGAACGGAGTTAGACCATCTTTAACAGGAGAGTATAATAATTCTGTGCGCTTTTTGCAGAACAAGATGCCAGACTGTAAAATGCGTACAGCAACAGTACTGTGCATTATATAGCACAGTACTGTAGCTCCAATATACCTTGTTTTTTTCTTCTTTTTTTCTTTCTCTTTTTTCTTTGTTCTTTTGGTTTTTAATATCTAGTGATGCATATTTATGTTATTATGCTATTTTGTGGATATAAAAAGCTGATGCATATTTATTCTATTCATCGAGCAAAAAGTGCTCGTCGCAGAGTTTGAAATGGACGTAACTTTTGATGCTGGGCTCAAACTTGCTATATAATAAGATCTTTTCAGAAGCCAAACAGCTAGATGAAAAAGAATCACTGCTTGCTATTATAGCATCATTACTTATGTTTTTTTTGCATTAATATATTATTGAGTTTTGATATGAGATGCAAATAATTATGTTTTTTGCACTGATAATTGAATGCTATTTTAAAATAAGTTTTACTCAGGTTTTAAATATTATTAAGATTAAACATATAAACAATTATATTCTGGAATGTTCCTTTTCTACTATAAAATAGAGCAGATGGTAAGGGATGTAGTATAAATTCTGCTGTAAAATAGATATAAGTTTGCTGTAAAATGGAGATGCCCTAAGTTATTGCTTTTCCACAGATGAGCCTACTGAAATTCTTTTGTTAGATCTCAATTCTTGTGAGATCATCATGGCACCTTCCAGACCAAGCCTGGAGTTTTCTCGTTCAAAACTCATACATGGTAAAGTTGGCGTGATGGATGCCTGAAATGATGGACCTCCATTGCATGATATATATAAGATGAAGAGCTTGAGGAATTGATTGATAAATAGACCGATTCTGTTTCTCATGGAAATTAACTTGCATATCTCTCGTTTATGTTTCAAGCTCTGTAAATTCATCTGAAACTGACAGCACCACAAGGAACTTTATGTCAAGATATTTGCATGTTTGTTCTTATATATTTAGTGAGTAACATACGTTCTAAACTCTTAATAGTTGAATATGGTTGAAAATTGAAATTTTCAGCTTGTATTTATCATAGAGTTATGGCAATGCTAAGGCTCGGTATGGTTTTCTAGAAGGATGTTTTTCTCCTTTACTTGTCTTGAGTTTACTCTGCATTTAGTTAACTGATGATCTGCCATTAAGCAAAGTTCCTTTTAGTTCAAGCTGTGTGTGATTGTTTTCTGGTGTAGGTTCCTGTTGGACATTTAGTCTTCATGGTTCACGGTATTGGTCAAAGGTTGGAGAAATCCAATTTGGTGGATGATGTTGGAGACTTTCGCCTTATAACTGCAAGTGTTGCTGAAAGACACCTCACTTTTCATCAACTTGCCACTCAAAGGATACTTTATATTCCTTGCCAGGTATATTATGCACTTATGTAGTTCATTACCCCTGTTATTCCTAAATCCTACTTGATTGTCCTCTTTTGTCCTTGTTGCCATTCTTGATAATATTCACATTTATCATTGTTTATAACTGTTTTTTCAAATTGAAACATTATGACTTATTTGACCGACCTTTCCTGTATCAATGCTGATGTGGGGAAGTTTTTGGATCTATTGACACACACATACACACACACAAAACTGGGATGTGTGGACCTTGCTATGAATATATATGTGCTAAAGTTCTGGAAATAATTTTGAACAGAAGATCTAATTTTAGTGGATGTTTTGGCATACATACTTTTGGGCTTGATACCGCATATAGTGCTCAGATAGTAAACTTTTAGAACAGATTTTATATGTACAATCTTGGAAAGCTATAATTCCCATCAAGTATTTGTATGATTGTTTCTCAGCAAGGACTATTGGCCTTGCATTGAGAATCCATTTGAAGGCTAGTTTAATTTTGTCTTAGCAAAGAGGAAGAACAAAGGTATGCTTGTTTAGTTGCATTTCTAGTTTTCTTCTCATTCCAGGTGGGGGAGGGAAATCCTTTCTACGTAAACTGTTTTTGAACATTTATTGGTTTCATTTGAAGTTTAGTGTGGCCACTTGAAGAGGAGTTTATAAAAATGATGGATGGCCACAAGTTGATTGGTGAAATCCTAAACTGTTCCGACTTCAATGATGAATCTGCTTGGCTTCACCTTACAGTTGGGCCCTAAAGAATGATACAATAATTTAGAAGTCACTTTTTCAAGAAGTCGTAAGTTTTTGTTTGTAAATAGGCACTATTGCAAGTTTTTATGTTTATTTTTACTTTTACTTTTATTTTATTTTTATGTTTTACTTTTTTTGCTTGCAATACCATCCTGGTGCTTATGAGAGCCAATGTTCGTTATGCTGTTATCATTATTACTTTGCCTTCTAAGGATGACTCATCCCATGTACTCCAATTTCTTTAGTAATGAAATTTGTTTGTTTCTTTGTAATAATAAGTATAATAATTTTGCCTTCGACAGTGGAGGAAGGGATTGACTCTCAGTGGAGAAGTTGCAGTTGAGAAAATTACTTTGGATGGTGTCCGAGGGCTACGCTTGATGTTGAGTGCAACTGTTCATGACGTCCTATACTATATGAGCCCTATATACTGTCAAGATATAATAGATTCGGTAATTAGCCCCTAATGATCTCTTTTCTACACTATTCAGTGCCTTCACTTTATTTTTCTAGATATGTTGGTGGTTTTTTTTTCTGGTTTTAATGTGTGTTTTCTCAGAAGTGTGGTTTCCACCTTATCAATTGATGGATATATACATATAGCTATCAGTCTCCCACGTTTTACTAAATATCAGAGTTGATTTTATAATCATATCAAAACATGCGAAATAGGTACCTGTATAATTATTATATTATCATTTATTTGGTTTGATAACACAGTTATCCTCCGTTCTGAGAGAATTGCTGATTGAATTATATCAATATTGTGTTTCTGCTCTTAATTCTGCTGGCATTTTGTTTATGGTCTTCAACATCCTATCAAACAGAGAACACTGCTGCTATTTATCCGTGGGAATACGTCTCCTAGACTGTTGATTACCTTATGTTTGGATCTGTTAATTTTAGCTGTTTACATGGCATGTTCAGGTATCCAACCAGCTTAACAAATTATATCTGAAGTTTCTGAAGAGGAATCCTGGTTATGATGGAAAGGTATTGGCCAAAGAAAAAAATATGCAAGTTTCTATAAATATAATTATAATTAGACTTATAAAAACATATCCCTCAAACTTGGTTGTCTAATAGTGATTCCCATTTTGTAGGTTTCAATTTATGGTCACTCTCTGGGTAGTGTTCTGTCTTATGACATCCTTTGTCATCAAGAGACTTTGACTTCACCCTTCCCAATGGAGTGGATATACAAAGAACAAAATAGAAACAATGTTCCTATTTCTGTCAGGAATAACTTAATGTCTAATAACAGTCCCGACTCAAATTTTAGGTATGAGAGCTCAGAGAATGTTTTAAGTGAGAACATGGTTGGTCCTCTGCATTGTCCAGATCTTGTAGAAGAGCCTACAGAGGGAACTTTCAATCCATTGGGGCCTTTGATATCATCAGAGTCTGATGTGTCATCATTGGGTGGAAATACTGATGAACTTATCCACAGTTTATATGACATGGATTTCAATAAAAATGACCTGATAAATGACCCCAATACCATGAGAACTGATGCTGTACTGTTCGCTGACAGTACAGAAAATTTTCATAGTAGTAAAGCTGATAAAATTAGGTTATTGATGGAAGAGGTAATTGGTGATGACTTGTCTTTGTAAGTTTTTCTCGATACCTTTGTATGCTTCTTACCATAGTTCCTTTTGTTTCAGAAAGATTTGCTAAAAGCAAAAGTCAAAGAATTTGAAGCTGATTGTGATGGCAAAGGTATGATTATGCAGTTTCAGTGTAGTCTCGAATGCTTTTTTGGACTCTCGTCTTAAGTGTTCTAGCTGCTCATAAACACCAATGTCCCGTAATTGATAAGAAGTACTATCAGCGAATGCAAAGAAGAGTACCTCAGACGTAAATCAGTCTGATCCTAAGAGACTTCAGCATGGGCATGGAGATTCCTTGAAGAGTTATACCCCTCAGATCAGATATACAAAATTAGAGTTCAAAGTAACGTCTTCTCTCTCTTCCATTTCTTGATATTGGCTTTAGGGACCTTGCTCAGTACAGTTGTTTATAAGGACTATATGTATGGAAATATGGCCTTTTATAAGGACATATTCCATCTCTGGTATAATTTTAAAATATCCTTTTTTTCCTATATATCATGTACACCATCTCCATAAACATCCTGATCACCTTCTATTTATATATCTTAAGAAGTTCATATGTGGAATAATACACATTGCTTTCATGTCAGGTTGATACATTCTTTGCTGTTGGGTCTCCTCTTGGAGTTTTTCTCTCCCTTCGTAATGTTCGTATTGGGATTGGTAATAATTGAAGCTTTTGAAAGTGCCTATACTATTTTTTTTTCTCGACCTTCTACTTCTCCTTTTAGGT
The DNA here is from genome assembly GCA_034509125.1 of Monilaria moniliformis. Classification (NCBI taxonomy): domain Eukaryota; kingdom Viridiplantae; phylum Streptophyta; class Magnoliopsida; order Caryophyllales; family Aizoaceae; genus Monilaria; species Monilaria moniliformis. The sequence goes on from JAYDZE010542784.1 coordinate 11,184, forward strand.
AGTGTGGAAGTTGTCCTTTAAGCATGAAATGAGCATCATGGAGAAAATATGTATAGTTTATCATTACATAGATTAGAGTATATGCGTAATTTCTATGGATTTCAGTATTCACTTCTGAAATATTTCACTATTTTGGTTGCATTGATTGGTTTCTTAACAAAAACAGTTGGCAGGATGTGGCATCAATTGTTGCTTACTCGTTAGTCATAACTAATTGTTCCAAATGGACATGTAGTTATTTAATGCTGTCAGCTTTTTGTTGAGAATGGTGCACAATGCTGGGAATACATACACACAAAAAGTTTATCCTGCCCGTGGAGTTAACACTGTCCTGAAATTTTGGAAAAAATGCTTTGCACAGTCATTAGTCATTTGTGCCCTTCTTTAGAACCAAGCATTCTTTTCTGGGTTTTACATGACTTACTGTCAGTCATACTTGGTTGTTATTCTTCCAATGTGTTGGATTTGGCTACAGTTGACTATAATATCTCCTGATGTTTGCATTGCTAGGCAAAGGGAAAGAGTATTGGAAAGAGAAAAATATAAATGAAGAGATGCCAGCATGTCGGCAAATGTTTAATATCTTCCATCCTTTTGATCCTGTAGCATATAGGCCGGTCTTCTACCCTTTTGATCAGAATCTTTTAATTGCTCTTTTGTGAAAAGCTTCAATTTCACATATTACTTATTTGCCACAGAATTGAACCACTTGTCTGTGAAGAAATTATGCACAAACCTCCTGTCATTATTCCTTATCACAGGGGTGGGAAACGGCTGTATGTTGTGCTTAAGGTAAGGAACTGTTGTCTTGAATATTTGTGGGTTTAATTCCTCCTTGCTTTTTGGTTCTGATATTATGTTAACCAGGAATTCAAAGAAGGCTTAGCATCGTGTTCTCAGGCTGTAAGGAATCACTTTAACAGAGTTAGGGTAGGTAATTGTTGGTTTTCTTACTACTCTTCCTCTCTATCTCTGTCTTAATTCTAATATTTAAGAATACTTTTTGCAATTATTCTCTAAGTGGGCATCTGGAAAGCTGTTTGATACAGCGGCAGAAAGAAAAAGGTGTAGGCATGATAAGTTGTTACTTATGTTTGTTTTGTTGAATAACTTTCCAAATTTCTTATGATTGTTGCGTATGAACTACAATATAATTTAGAAATGCTGGATCTCAATATAAGGACCTATCTTTCCTTCTACTTTTGCTTATTCCAGACAATTAAGCAACACAAAATGACCCCCTTCTTCAATTGAAGTTAAGCCCAAAATTGTGCTCGAGTGTTAGCAGTAAGTATTTGTAAGGAGCTTTGCACACTTCAACTTAGCCAAAGATTAAATTTCTGACAATCATGCTATGACAAGTTAGCTCAATTTCTGCTCTGTTTGCAAGTAATACTATATGTTAAGCACTGTATCAATATAAATATACATAATATGTAAATCACATGATTGGATTTATTTTTGAGTCTTACTGAAAGCTTAATTAATGAATAATGAGTTAAGTGCTCCAATGTAGGTTAAAAAGTGCTGACACTTTGTGAATCTAGGGCAGATGAGGAGGATGGTAAGTACTCTTAAAGCTATTAGCTTCAAAAAATTTGCTTGCCAACTCCTCCTTGTATCGAGATGTAGGGACACCACTTTTCCTTTGTGGTAAACTAACTGCAATGTCTTTGGCAGAGCAATCTGTTAGTATCCACAAAAAGAAAGAGAGATCATACGGTTCAATTATGATGGATAGGCTAACGGGGAGTAAAGATGGGCGAGTTGATCATGTATTGCAAGTATGTGCTACCAATGCCATCTAATCCGTGCCTCTTCGTCCAAATCACAACATCCGGCTGAAAAATCAAAGCACAGTGTAATTCTCTTATTTGCTTTGCTAATGCAGGATAAAACTTTCCGCCATCCGTATGTATCAGCCATCAGGGCGCACACGTAAGCTTCACCATTCTGATTGAGACATTTGCTTTGTTAGCTTCTATGATGGTGTCGAAACTGAGGTAAAAATGATTTTTGGCAGAAACTACTGGAGAGATTACGACACGGCTCTCTTCATGTTACGGCACTTATACAGGGACGTTGCAGAGGAACCGAATTTGAGCAGCGAGGAGCTCGAAGGCAGCTTGAGGAGTAGCTTGAAGGGGTGGTGTAAACAGAGGGAGATACTCGACGAAGAGCTTCCACTGACGTTTGCTGATAACGTCTTCATAAAGCATTTCTCCTACCAAGTGAAGAAAATGTCCAAAAAACACTGAATTGTGAATTTTGAGGTTCCACGTTCACTACATATGCTTCATCGACTTCAACTAATTAATAGCGGTTAGTTTTGATTAGTTATTTATGTAGCAGGTGATTCGTATGCTGATCAAGGAAAATGCAGGTTGGAAAATATGGCTAGTGAGCTTGAGGCTTTGAGCATTCGTAAAAGTAACTCTTTCCACCTATCTTGTGAACATATTTGGGCTCGTTATTGTTACTACATATGTAAAGACGACTAACTCATAAACAGTGGTGGTTTCTTCATCTCTCTTGCAACCTTCTCAGAAACTGAATCATTCAATTCTTTACAAATTAGGTTACTCCACAAAATCTCAGGTCTTACTCTATGAGCAATATTCACTAAAAAATACTTAATTTTTATTGATATCATTGATAGTTTGGGACAGTTTTGGGACTAGGAATATAGATGGGGATTTATTTGATATTTGCCCAGTGTAAAATGTCATTTTGCCATGTTATTATTTATTAAAAAATATACCAAAAAAACACATTACCTTTCCATTCACAAAAATCGTTACCCAAGACTATTGTTACAATATCAATAGATCGAATTTTTTATTGATATTTTTAGAATCAGACGTAATTTAGTATTTAAATTGATATTTACCCACACATTTTCTCTAGATGTGACCTGTGACCTGTGGACCTGATAGAGATAGAAGGTTGAGTAGTTTGGGCAGTTTCTGGCAATGCAGAGAGGGTTGGTAGTTATTTTCAATACTTTATCCCCATATTTAGTGGTAGTTTAGGATAGTTTATTGAGTAGTTGAATTGGAATTGTAATTTTATAGAATTGAATTTAAAGTTATAGAATTCTAATTTAATTTCAAATCCTTTGTTTGGTAAAATTAAATAATTGATATAGAATTGTATTGTAATTCTAAAACTTTTGTTTGGTAAGTCA
>JAYDZE010542795.1:0-14370 GCA_034509125.1 Monilaria moniliformis
TAATTAAATATATTTATATATGTATATATATATTTAATATATTCATATATTTATATTTTTACATAAATATATATATATATATATATATATTTTGGATTTTTGGTTTTTCGGATAATTTTTTGAAATTTTGGTTTTTTCGGTTCAGATCGGTTTTCATAGTTTGGATTTCGGTTTTTCGGGTAATTCGGTTCGTTTCAGTTTTAATTTTTAAAAAAAATTTAGTTTTTCGGTTCGATTCAGTTTGGTTTGGGCAAAAAACCGAACCGAAAATCGAATGCTCACCGCTAGGCGTAATTCATATTTATACGTCATTCTCAATTCTCATATTAAGTATAATTCTCACTGAATCTTACCTATATATATATATTAAAAAAAAAAAAAAAGCGTCGACAATTCCAGTTTGAATGAGATATATTGCAACTTGACCAATTTGGGACACTATTAATTAATTTCTCCCATTGACTATGCATGTGGCTAATCTCTCTCTTTGCAGAATCCAATTGCTGTTTTTGTCGTATATTTTTACGTTTCTTGGATTGTATTTGGAAGATGGTTGGATTATAATAATATTTAAAATCGCTTAAGTTTGTTAGATTTTAAATTATCCTCGGAACAACGTCAACAGATTTGTTATTTTAATATACGTAGAATGAGAACTTTAGAATTCATCTACGGATAACATACAATTTTAGCCCATCGATTTAGTAAAAAAAATAATATCTCTGGTGTGCACTAAGTAAGCCCTCGCGTCAGTGGCGAAGCCACATAGAGATATGGGGGGTCCATGGGCCCCCCATCAATTTTGAAAAAACGTAGGGGTATTTTAGTAATTTTATTATTTATAAATTAAAAAATATTTAATATCGAAAATATTGTTAACCTAGCTCCACTTCCCTTACTTCCGCGCAATTCTTTCGTTGTTATTGTTCGCGTTTTTCGCTACTATTATAAATATGTGTTGTGATGCGACATGTATTTTTGGATTTTTTTATGGTTATTTGACTCCTTTTGTTATTAAGTTAGTTCTTCTTTCATATTTTTCTTTGTGTGATGTTTTTATTTTCTTAGGTTCTTATTTGATTTTTCTTTTAAACTTAAATGCGATTGCTTATGGAGTGGATAAATGCAGAACAATTTCGAGTATGAATTTTTGTAGCTAATTATCTTCGTTTAGAATTAGCGTTTTGCATTTTAAGTATCGAATTTAGTTGAAAATTAATTATTTTTTTAATATTATAATTTAATTTATATAATATTATTTATATTTAATTTTTGAAATTTTTTTTTGGACCCTAAAATTAAAATCCTGCTAAGGCAACGATGATCGATTTCTTCAAAAAGTAATCACGATCAAGTGTACTGATATGTTATTCCTCTAATCTGAATGATGATTTAAAAGCGACTTACCTTTTTTGGGGAACACTTACTTGATAATTGATTTCAGATTTGTATAATTTGGGGTTCAGAGTCGATCTGGTGGAACTGGTCCTAGATTTCTGCTTTCAACTTTTGTTCCTCATGTCTTTCAATCAATGCCGTATTCACCCGATTCATAATTTCGTAGGTGGGTGTTTTAAAGTTCTCGTGTATATTTTTGTGTTTCCCTCTTCATATTATTGTTCTTTTTTGGGGCTAATGTTTTCAATGTGCAGTATCGTATTGTAACAATAATTGAAGTTTTATAGCATAACAGTAACCCTGTTTAGTTTTATAAGTTAGTGAGCTGTGAATCTTCATTGCTGCACTGAGATTTTGATGTAAATTTTCGACCCACTAGTTGATTAGTTGATATTAATGATTGTCCGCTGCTTGGGAAAGGACTGAATGTTTTATATATCTACATAGCGAAGGCAGACAAATGTGAGCTTAGGATAGGGTTGGAGAGGGCAAAGAAGTTCTCAATATCATATTGTGCGATATGGTTTTCATTAGCTTAAAGATGTTCAAGCGTTTCTGGAACTGCTCAAACATTATTTCATCTCCGGGTTTCTTATTGCAAATTTTATTAGATGAATACATCTCTTTGTTGCCATGTACTGATATTTGATTATTTTGTGATACCTTTAGTCATATCTGTATCTCTTTTATGGCGAATCCTTAGTTTGTCATATTAGTTTGTCATATGTTGCAGGGCTTGCTAAGTTAGTTGAAGTGTACCTTTAATTGAGAAGGTTAACTGAAGAGCATGTTAAGGTTTGCAAATGTGTGATGTTTTGCTTGTATTCATTATTGAAGATGCTTTATCCTTGAATATGTATCCATCTGATAATCTAATACTTTTAAATTTCATTACATAATAATAATATCAGGGTTTCACTGAACCGACACCAGATAAGCTTTTGCCATCCTTTGGAGCAGCATGTTTCTACCCTTGTTCTTGATCTAAATGAGACTTTGATTTATTCTGATTGGAAGGTAGTTTTCTTATCTGCTTACTTCAGATTGTGTTGCAACTTTTGATGTTTCTTGATGCTCATTTCATCTTTACCCACTTTATATAGACAATGAACATAAATGTTTACTCCATGTGAACCTTTATTTCAACGAATGGTATTGTTTGCACGTGTCTCCTTTCCCCTCTTGCATTATGAAACTCGCTTTTAAATTGATTTTTTTGTTTTCTTTTGCTTCTTCATAAAGCGTAACAGGGGATGGAGAACATTCAAAAGACCCGATGTAGATGATTATTTGGAGCACTTAGCTCAATTTTATGAAATTGTTGTATATTCTGACCAACTAAGTATGGTGAGCTTTGATCCCTTGGAACTCTTCACCTTTTAACATTCTATTACTTTGTTCTTTTGTTTTTGTACCTTTTTTCACATAAACTGTGTCTTTGTGATTGCAGTATGTTGATCCTGTTACTGAAAGTTTCGATCCAAAAAACTGCATCCGCTATAGGCTCTCAAGGGGTGCAATGAGGTATATAGATGGCAAACACTACAGGGTACATCCATTTAAATTTTTTCCAAGGTTCTGTACTCCACATGCCTGAAGGAAATGAACTTGAATGGGGGAATTTTAGGCCAGCAGTGAAGCAGGTCCCTAGAAAGTATTGGTCGTTAGTCTATGTAGGGACTGGCACAGTTGAATAGAGTATAAATGTACATTACTGACCATCTTGTCATTGAATCCCTCTGTCGGCACTTACCAATAGGATCATGCGCATATGAGAGTATTGCTATAACCTTATTCATGGTTTAGACTGTGTCGGAGCTATAATAAAAAGAATAGAAGTGCATGCTTTTGCCCCTCATCATTACATGGATGCCTTAAACATGGCCCAATCAACAGTCATTTTGCATGATCTTTTGTCATTTCTGTATCATTTTTCTCTGTCTGTTAAACTCATCTGTTCCATATCATTGAAAGCCACATCTCAATGCTTTGTTGTGAAGTGCGAAATAATGATGACCTTGACCATAGTTCAGAAGGTTGGAGAATTTATTATGAAGCATATTCTCTTGTAGACCAGGCAAGCATTTTTAGCGAGCTTGTAGAACTGATTGGTAAATAGCTGATTCTTTTCCCATTGATTCACCTTTTTTAAACCTTTGCTCCTAAAAGAATTAGAGGATCAGAGCATGTACACATACTTGTTTCCGTCTCATAACCTTGAATTCTTCTGTGTGTTTCTACTTTGTCAACATTTCCTTTTTGTTAATCATGCCTGGGACAAAGTGTAATCTTGTCAAGATTTAAATATTAAGCTAGTGGATGACAGTGCTATCAAGAAAAGTCAATTAAAAATCTCTAATGGGCGAGATCTAATTTTGTTCATATTTGGAGAACCAACCATTGTCCTTTGCTTCTGATGAACATTTGGCACGGGAAGAACCTAGTTCTTGGCTTCTTAGTGCTCATATGCTCATTATGAGAATTGATCAGTTATTTGTCATAGCTAGATGCATTGAACTTGTATAACTTACTACAGCATAATGTTTCCAAGAGACACTAATTGATAGTTCAAACATCTTTTAATTGTATGTCCTACTGTATGACCTTTCTATGTTAAATGGGGATCCAACAAAGGTTCTATACATACGCGGGCATGCTCTAGAAACCAGCCTTCAGCCTGAAAATTGTGTTCCAATTAAATAATGGAAAGGGGAAGCTGAAGACATTGGTCTTGTAGTTCTTATCCCATACCTGGAATGTAAGCATTCAATTTTGATTCTGGATCTGCATGCTCTTTTTGGCAGTTAGTGTATCAAATTTTTAGTTTTGCTTAAATATAATGTTATCCTGTTTTGAGTGCAGATGTTGCCGGACACCAACCAGCTGATATTCGAACTGTTCTAGCTTCATATCAAGGCCCTGATATTTCAAAAGAGTTCATTGAACGATCAAAAGAGCATCAAAGGTATGGGTTTCTTTTCATTTTGTATTGTTGGTTACCTGCTATCTGTTGATTTTGACCGAGTGCTGCCCTCAATACTATTGTGTTGCTTTTCACTTCTGTGCCCCACTACTTATTTCTCTGTGTTTGAGTTCTGGTTTTGTTGGGAAAGCGTATTTTTTTCTGTATCTATTTTGTAATAATTTACTTATTGATCTTCTCTTCTTTTCTTCTTCCTTTTCTTTGGGGTTTTTTTCCCATATTGGCAAGATATTATTTGATATGTTAATCAGGAATTCTGTAGATGATCTCCTTGTTTTTGGCCTATGTTGCTTGTCCTTAGCGATTGTAGTTTTGACCAAGGCATGTATCTTTATCTGTTGGTCCACTCTAATGTTCATGTTGATTGTGTATGAGTGTTTTATTGTTTTTCTTTACCACCCAATGATGCAGATCAAGCAAAAATGTTCCCTTAATATTGCAATAAAATCCAGTATCCAAACATTGCATTTTATGTTAAGTTAATGTGGAAATTCTCTGAATGATCTCATTTCTTGGTTTTCGTTGAATAACTTTGTGATGAAATTGTAAGATGAATTTCGTTTGGTGCAGGAAGATACAAGAACGGAAACAGCACGGTCTTCCGTGGAGACTCAGATAATTAAAAGTGCCAACATTTCTCAACTTCATTCGTCTGAAGAAACATTGGGTTTGTTAAGTTGCAAATCTTTCTGAGGTTGCCTTTAACACAGTTTCTCTTAACCAAAACATGCTGTCTTTTCTTTCTATTTTAACTGTTCATGGAAATAAGCTTTGCCACAATTAGTAATTTCGTCCTTAGAACCTAAGTCTACTGAGAAAGGTGGATATAACTTGCGCAAGTTAAAACCAAAAAGCAGAAATGTGTGTATTTTCATGAATTGCATAATCTTGAGATGTTTGATTTTGGTTATTTTTCAGATATCAATCTTATGTATTTTCAATTTAAAATAGATGAGATTGTGATATGAGATTGATATAGAAGAATTCAAGGGATGGTTGGAACTTGGAAGTGGGATTTGATTGACGGATTGCGTGTGGTCGCATTCCCGACGAGGACTAAGAAATTCATCCACATTTTGGACTCAAATTTAACTCAACTAAAGACTACAATTTTCCCTGCTCAATTTGTATTGCATGTCTTGTCCAACCATATTCACCAATGAGATCTCTCTACATTTGAAAGTGTGACGTAACATATTTTAGGAAATTCTCATCTTCTCAAGTCTAGAAAAATTCGATATTTGTCGATGAAGTTTAGTTCAAATTCCATAATTATGTAAGTTATTGAATTGGTGCTGGGGAAAGAATATGATCGCGGTGGCTTCCTTATGACCACTGAGTCTGAGTTCCTAGCTGCTGTAAGATGAAAATGTAGATGATGATGCTCGGAACTTGTGCTAGAGCAATTAATGTAAGATTGGAGTTTATTGTATTGTTGTGTCAAAATCGAACACTAAAAATACTAAAAATATGAGCGCAGTTACAAATATATAATTGAATGTGTTTAACAACTTACAGACGACCTCTTACAAAAAATTATTATAATAATTTGGGTTTTGAATCAATTTACTCACTAATTAGTAATTAATTTCATTATTGTAAACGACTATTTTTCGAAGTAATCTCCTTTCAATGTCATTTTTATATAATTTCCCAATAAATTACGAATTTGACCAAACTTTGAAATTTGACACAAAATTTAAAAGGTGAATATCACTTATTGTCCTAACATTTGTTACTGACAATAGATATGTTCCAATGTAAGCATAATTGCGAAAACGTACCCAATATTTTCGAAAATTCACTTTTGTGTCCTCGCAAAAAATATTCCGATTCTCGAATGATGATGTGGCATGCCAGAATTCACATGTGACATTTTTTACGTATCCACAATATATGATGTAGAATATTTTAACAAAAAACATGTGATTTGAAAATGTCATTTTCACACGATAATTTAGACAGAAGGTTCTGGAGATGCCTGAATCGGAAGTACGATGATTGGACATATATTGTGGACACGTAAGAAATGCCACATGTGAACTCTGGCATGCTACATCATCAACCGAGCACCATAATATTTTTGTTGGGATGCAAACATGAATTTTCAGAAACGTTTGATACTTTTTTGAAAGGGCAAATTGCCGGAAAAACCATGAAGTTTGGTCAAATTATGGTCAGTCCCGCAAGTTTGAAAATCAGCCGCTAATATCATGACTTTGAGATTTTTCGTAATTGTCCCACGACGAAAAAATTGGTATCCTACGTGTCTTAAATTATTGACGTGTCGTATACATGTCTTAAAATTAACGACGTGGCTGGTTTAGTTACTGGACGTTTTCTCCAAGTAATATTTTTCGTCGGCCAGATCAGCAGCAATTTCTCCCCAAATTAAGCTTTGTGGGACAATTACGAAAAATCTCAAAGTCATGATATTAGCGGCTGATTTTCAAACTTGCGGGATTGACCATAATTTGACCAAACTTCATGGTTTTTCCGGCAATTTGCCCTTTCTGAAATTATGCTTATGTTGTGACATATATATTGTCGATAACAAACATTGGAATAATAACTTCATAAGTGATATTTACCCATTAGACAATTCTAAAATATTTCCATAGTATATCATTTTTTATGTATAGAAAAGCCTCCAAATTTCTTCGCCCGAATTGTCTTAGTATTAAAAAATTGATATGATACTTTAAAGTTGAAAAGATGGAGGTATGGGACTTGCTACAAATAAAATCTAGTAGCATCGTTGAACCATTTTCAAAATTCGTATTGAATTTAAAATGGTAAAGATCATATATTATGTCGAAAGTAGCCCTTATATATATATATATATTATTTATGCGTATTATTAATCCATGATGTTGGAAAGAAGAAAAAGAAGAGAAGTTGTGCAATTGTAAATGAATTTAAGCAGAACCCGTGCACAATGACATCGTATATCGGTATCTGATGCTTCTAATACATGATTGGTTATATAAAGTAATTATTTGGTGAATATTTTCAAGATTCTGTTCAAAGCCTAACAATGAAGAATCCTGTGCTCCACCATATTCCATTTTCGTCGTGTTCTCTGTGTCAGTAGACTCAGTACTACACAATCAACACAACCACCGCTTGTAAATTTCTTATTACCACTCTCTGTCTCTCTCTGTCTCTCTCTCTCTCTCTCTAGTACGAGTACGACAAGTTAACAACTATCTCCTTATAATGTCGTCCTTATTTTATTTTATTTTTCTCGACGCCAAAAACCTTAATTTATACACCAAAGCGACAATAATAAACAATTCTCACAAATACTCCCATGTCTCGTTGCATCCCCTTTTTCCTCCTCCTCCTCCTCGTCCTCTCCGCCTCCGCCCACGGTGGCTCCGACTCCGACTCCGACTCCGACTCGCCGTCGGAGAAGCCCAACCTGAGGTCTCGGTCGCTGATTGTGGCGAAGCTATGGTGTCTGATAGTGGTGTTTGCGGTGACTTTCGGCGGCGGGATGTCGCCGTATTTCATGAAATGGAACGAGGGTTTTCTGATAATGGGGACGCAATTCGCAGGCGGCGTGTTCCTGGGCACCGCTTTGATGCATTTCCTGAGCGATTCAAATGAGAGTTTCGATGAATTGACGAGCAACGAGTACCCTTTCGCCTTCATGCTCGCCTGCGCCGGATATTTGATGACTATGTGCGCTGACTGCGTCGTTTCTTATGTCTACGGAAGGAAAGGAAGTCATGCTTCTGCGCATTGTGACGTCGAGCTTCAAGGTATGCGTGTTTTGATTGCACCGTTTTCAACAACTTCTAATCGTGACCCTGTAAATTCAATTTTAGTTAGTTATAATTAATAAGGTTCAATTATGAAATATATTCCAATTTTTAAAAATTATATCAATTTTATCACATCTCCGGCACCGGAGGATGACGTGTTATTTCGCCCACAATGTAAGGCGTGTGTGGACAGGTCAGGATTCAGTATCCGGACAAGAGCTATCGTGATAAAATTGCTACAAATTCAAAAGGTTGTCATAAATTTGATGAGTTGTAAAGATTGAGATTGATGGATAATGGTTTGGAGATATTTCATAATTAAGCCTATAATTAAAAAGGCTGATGCTTCAAGTACAAGTTAGGTTCCCACTTCCCACTCTATAGAATTGGTGGTTTGGTTGGTTATATTTATTTTGATAAATATAAACCTGCAGAATGTGTTAGGTGTAGCTTTTTCCTTTATGGGTCCTCCTTGATTAAAGATCTGATTTTTGTAATTGAAAATTTTAAATTGTTTTTAGTTTGTCCTAATTCTGCACTCATGGTTGAGACTCTGTGTTCCGATAGAAAAAGGCTTAAACGTGATAAATGTAGTTTGAGATTAGCTCCTCCTAGATCTTGTGAATCGCCTTGTTTTGTTGTTGCTCTTGCGGCAACCATTTCGTGGTTCAACGATTATCGAATGTTTGATCTCCTTCTCTCTCTCCCTCTCTCTCTCTCTCTTTGTTGTAGCAAATCCTAGCAATGCAGTAGGCAACAACAATAGTTTGTCTTCGGACTCAAAGTCACAGGTGAAACGATCAAAACTTCAATTTCTACAAATTTGGCCTAAAAAAAGTTGCATTGTTATCACGTTGGTTGGGGGCTTACATATATCCTAGCTGGTTCTGTTATTTCAGGATAATAACTCCAGAGAAGCCCAAGCTTCAGTCACAAGTGCTACTTCACTAGGCGACAGCATGCTGCTCATAGCCGCACTGTGCTTCCACTCTGTGTTCGAAGGGATAGCAATCGGAGTAGCAGAAACGAAAGCAGACGCTTGGCGAGCTCTGTGGACGGTCTGTCTGCACAAAATATTTGCTGCAGTCGCGATGGGGATAGCGCTCCTGAGGATGATGCCCGAGAGGCCCCTCCTGTCCTCTGCAACGTATGCCTTTGCATTCGCGATATCAACCCCAATTGGCGTGGCCATCGGCATTGTGATAGACTCGACAACGCAGGGTGCGGTGGCTGACTGGATATTTGCCATATCAATGGGGTTGGCTTGTGGTGTGTTCATCTATGTGTCCATAAATCATCTACTCTCCAAGGGCTATAAACCTCTCAACAAGGTAGCTGTTGACACTCCACACTATAGGTTTTTAGCTGTCTTGTTTGGTGTTGGAGTCATTGCTGTTGTGATGATTTGGGATACTTAGCTACTTCACTCTTTTTCCCAATTTAGGTCTTCGACCTTTGTAGATTCATTTTATTTTTCTTTCTATTTGATGATGAGGGAAATAGCAGCACCTACTAAGGTGTGCCGTGGTTAAATAAATCCCGTGTTCCTGTACAATAGCCTGCAATCGCGTGGGTAAATCCCGTGTTCCTGTACAATAGCCTGCAATTGCATGGTTAAATCCCGTGTTCTTGTACAATAGCCTGCAATCGCGTGGTTAAAGCCCGTGTTCCTGTACAATAGCCTGCAATCGCGTGGTTAAAGCCCGTGTTCCTGTACAATAGCCTGCAATCGCATGGAAGGGGTATACATGACAAAAGGATAGTGTATTGTGGAATTTTATATTATAATTTTATAAAATGGTTTCTCATCTTAACCTTTTGATATATTTTCCCATTCTAAACTAGATTTTGATTTTACCATCTGCTAACTAATTTGGTGTTGTTCAGAGTGAGAATAAAGTCATAACTCCGTCTCCAATGTCATAATGTGTAGCTACTTTTATAAGTCTTATAAAGAAAATATTACTACCAAATATTTTTTGTATTAGAGCTGCAAACAAATTTGGTAGATGCCTATATATATATATGTATGTAACATATAATTTTATTTGTCAAATTATGTCATATTCACCCTTAATTTGCGAATGATAGGTGAAGTGATTAAAAAAGTTGTCGCTTCCACGAAAAAAGTTTTAGTGTTTGGTTGAATTTTGTATACAAAATACATCAAACGCCAAACTAAGATATCTAAAGAATTATTAGTGGTAGATTTCAATGTATTTTGTCGAATTATCTAAAGCCCAAAACCCATTTATAGATAATAGCTGCCTAAATCCTAAAAAAAGATAACAATAAACAGTGTACTGCTGGCCAAAATAAATAAATAAACACTGTACAAAAGTATTACGTAGACAATATATGCTATGTTTTTCTTTAGAATTGTATGTGTTTATAATAAATTAAAGTACTATTCTATACGAAAGTGGGACCACTACACCATATGCAAACAAGACTACTACATCACCTTGAACCTAATATCTCTCGTTAAAGATGGTTTTTAGATGCCTAACTTTGTCACTTGAATTAAACATCATTGCCACATAGATGATATTAGTTTATCTTTGCATCAAATATATATGTTTTACACTATCATGGATAATCAATACAGTATTATTAACAATTTTCTAAAAATATAAATATAGTCTCTAAAAATATAAATATAGTGTACAACATGTGACCGATGTTCAGAGATGTGTGCCAAATAACAGTTGTCTTTATATTTATATATGGGTATGTATTGCCATTGTAATACTAATTATATAGTATATATAGGAAATTAAAGCTTGGGTTGTTTCCAAATATTTGGCCCAAAGCCCAACCCTAAACGTACCCCTAATTTATTTGGCTGTCATTTAATCTGCTAATTTCATCATAAGGAATGATGTCTAATTGACTAATCATAAAGAATGATGTCTAATTGATGTCTAATCATAAGGAATGATGTCTAATTGACTTACCATTCTTGGTTTTACTATTGCGTTTTTACAAATATTCCGCTATCTATTGAGTTAATAACTAAAGATAATTTTACTGGACTCATTATTATGGACTATCATATTCATAGGAGCATGTAGAATAAAAGTACGTTTTTTATTTCAATTTATGAACGAAATTGATATAAAAAAATAGAGTGGGGCGATCTTGGACTCACTCTCTCTCTCTCTCTCTCAATAACCAATATATATTTTATTAGTTTACATCATTAAAAAAAAATTGTCCTAGAAATAACATATTTTTCGATAGAGTTTAGAAATGTGGGATTGATCGTATCAAATACTTTCCTTCTTGGTATACACAAAATAATAGAAAACATATATGTATTGCTAAATATAATTCTATAGAAGAATCATATTCGTCTGCCCACAAAATATCCACATACTTTTTTATTCTCTACACAATTTTGAATCTTATTAAAAAATCCATTATCCTAAATCAATCTTTGCAAGATGGTTTGGGACTGGGAGAGCATAATCTATACTATAAAAGAATGTAGGTAGCCCGCTCATTATAGGAAATCATTATATTTATATCTATTACTATTTTTATAATAGTTCTTCAATGGATAAAGGAAAAAAAAATTTGAATTGTAATTGAAATAATATTTAAAATATATATTATGTGTATTCTATTGAATATTTTAGATAAATTAAAAAAACACATAATTTCATATATTAAAATGTAATATATTCTCATACTATTAAAAATTAATTTACTATTCTAACTTGCCCCAAACTTTTATACTAATATCCGGTTATTATTTTTAGCTATTCGAAATTCGTTAAGAAATATATACTTGTACACATCTTAAATCCTGTTAAAAGAGATTTTACTATCTCTTCTCATTTCTAAACACAAATAATAATACTTATTACTAAAATCTATATATTATCAAATAAATTAATTTTTTAATAATAATTGGTTAATCGTCTCAACAAAACACAAAAAATGCATATAGCAACCATTAATAATAATTTGTATAAATAATAAAAGATTATAAACTAAATTAAAAGTATTATTTTGAAAAACTATGAAATATGTTTAGAACTTATATATTCGTTGGTTCTTGCTAAACACAATTAATACACATTTTCGTTCACTCATACAATAACACCGTTAATTACAAAGTTCAACTATTCGAACCCATTTAGAATTTGTATACATGTGTTCATCTCAATCTCAATCAGTAATCTATAATTTATGGTCTTAAGTGGTTCAAATTTTTTTCTCGTATTTTATGTATTAGATATGTTAATTAAGTTATCGTGATGTGACAAACATAAAATTTTAATTCAATATGTGAATACAAGATAACTATTTATTTGACCAAAATTAAATATAATTTGGTTATATATCAGTATTTTTGTACGGATTCTCGAATCGATAGAGATTACTATAAGTTTGAAATTGGATTAAACGTTTATTTATATTTCTTAATCTTTAAGTCTATAATATATATTTAAAATATTTTAATTTAAGTAGTCCACATAAAAATTTATAAGATTTTAAAAATAATATATATTACTCTATTGCAAAATGATACGTCTGTCCTATCTTATATTATATAAGTCATAAATAATATTAATTATACAAGATATAATTATATTGTTGTAAACAATTAATAGTAAACAAAAAAAAGAATATTATTAATGTGATCAATAATTTGAGATAATTTTTAACAACATTAATTATTGCTCGTCTAGTTAAGGTAATTTATACAACCATATAACTAAGGACAATTATAAAATTATATATTTTAGGTAAAAAATATATATTAATCTAAAAATGATATGTTAGAAATATTAAATTGTACATAGGAGAGAGAATTAATGTGGATTTAGAAATTATTAGAATTACAGGAAAAATGTTAAATTAAATCCCAAAAAATGTCATAAAATCTCAAATCTAAAAGGAAGCATGAATCACTAGTAATAATAGAATATTGATAAGAGCGGAGACATTATTCATTTCTTCTCCCATCTTCTTCTTCTATTCGTTAGTCAGTTCTTCTTCACTTCACTTTCCTTTGTCAGAATTAAGGACCCTAATATTTACCGAGGTTACCTTTTAAAATTATGGCGTAAAAAGATAAAAGATGATGAGGCAATAGTGAAAATTATCTGTTATCCATTTTACTTAGTGATGATGGAATAGATTTAATGTTTGAATATTATATCTTTTATCATAAAATATCGATATTATGTATTATTTAAATGTACTAAATTATCTCCAACATATATAATCTAACATTTTTTTTTAATTCCCTATATAATGTCCTTTTGCGATTGCGGGGGAGATTAGTAAGCAACATTGCATCAATTTGGATAATTTTTTTGTTCTAAGATGAGTGGGTAAAATTTGTCATTCAAAGCTCAAAATACACATTAAATGCGTTTAGGGCAAAAGATAAGTACATAAACACACTAGCAATGTTAATATCGTGCGACAATATATATTGTTATGTTGACGAATATTATTCATTTCACCAACAATGCTCACTGCACGAAAACGTTCATTTCATGCACTTGTGTAGTAATTTATTTCACGTTTCTAAAAAAAAATTCATAGTGATTTAAATTGGGCAAGTAGAAAAAAATTGAAATATGGAATTAATTGTAAATATTTTCTCCCGCAGTTAGAGACGGAAACACACCTATACCAAGACGATTAGGTCATCCGCAATGCTGGCTCTTAGCTCATTTCTCTGGGATGAGTTGGGTGCGAGACGCGTTGCAGGTGGCTGGAGGGACGAAATGCTCGTGGCGAAGGGAAAGAGGGCGACCTGACTTGCCACTCGCTTTCCCCTTCTCGGCCAATCACGAGCATGCGTGATGCCCACTTGCTGGGCGTGCGAGTGGGGATTATGTATGTAATTTTTTTTTCTAAATTAAAAAATTATTATTATTATTATTATTATTATTATTATTATTATTATTATTATTTTGATCGATTTTTTTTATTTTTTATTTAATTATCTCATCACTTTCTATAAATACCATTTCCCCCCATTTCATTTGCACACCATTTCATCTTCAATTTTCTCTCCAACCATCCTGCAAATTATGAATAATACCACGGTGCCTACAATGACAATTCAAAAGATAAGAGTGTGAAGAACCCACTGGCGTATGCACCTAGTAACAAAGGGGTACAGTTGTACCCCAAAAAAAAATAGTAGTATTATATTATTATTATAATTATATAAGAATATTATTAATTTAG
>JAYDZE010542806.1:0-14368 GCA_034509125.1 Monilaria moniliformis
TTTATATTGACATTAATGACCTTTTGATGAGTGTATTATATATATTTGATGACCGCTGAGAACTTCAAATCTTATCCGTTGATTTTGTGATCCAATTGATCATATATAGTCTTAGTTATGCACTAAGACACTAGTTTCACCCTAATACAACCCTATATATATATATATATATATAAAAAAAACTAAACTATAACCATTGAATTAAAAAACTACCAGCTCAGATTATCAGAAAATGCGTGTCATTACATTATTACGAGAATGTCATTATAAGGACAAATAAGTAAAAAAACAAAATTTCGGCAGATTTTAATTATGGATAGTTTCCGTGATTTACTCTACTAAATCTCCCACAATCTATATTCTGATCCGATTTTTAAGGTATATGGTATATTTTTGCAGTAGTTATTATAAATATATACCGATATTTTAGGGATTGCCGAGATTTTAGGTAGTTATGGTAAATCTTCGCAGATCATAACATGATATACGCATGACCTATTTTCGCATTTATCCTGATATGATAATATGTGTATAATTACATTCCACGAACCAGAGTAATTAAAAGAAGATCATAAAATTGTGATATGAATATTTAATTTTCTGGAGATTGCGATTACCTGAAGATTGTCAGGAGATATTTTTCTTTTCCATGGTCATCAATGATTTTTGGTGTATTTTTATGTATTAATGTATCAAACAATGGAAGTTACAAATGCTGAGTGTTTATCGTAAATTGTAATTTGATTTGTAACACTGGACTATTATGTTTTGAATTTAACTAATTGAAGATTGTCATAAATTTTACACGCCATGCTGCTCGAGTAGATATGCCATATTGATCGAATAAATATGATATGCAACTCGAATATTTATACAATACTGATATAGAAAACATGATATAATTCTCGAATATAAATGATATATTGTTAGAATGTATATGCTATACTGCTCTAATATATATCATATAATGCTGGAAAACATAAGCTATGTTGCTTGAATATATACACAGTACTACTCGAAAATACAAGTCGTGCTGCTCAAATATATATTTTATACTGATAGGGTAAATATATACTCGAGCAGTAAAGCATATATATTCGAGCAGCACAAAATATATACTCAAGTAATAGATTTTACATACACGATCTGTAAATTAAATACTATCAGTATATACAACCACTAAGCAGTTTTTCTACATCAATTTTTCTTCTTCGGCGGACGTTTAATCGATGCCGACGTCCATGGCAAATTCCTCTCCACCACCAGATTTTTTACATCAATTTTTCGTCTCCTTAAGGCAGCTTCAAAATGGATCCTGGCTAGTTCGCATGTATTATAAGCTTGATGGTTCATATCAGCCATCAGCAATGCACTGCAATACTTGGCCCTCAAAAACTGCAAGTCATTCACATCCTTCCCTTTCAATCCACTGATTCATCCCTTCAAAGTCCATATATATGTCTCCATGTGCCTCATGGCAAAGAGGCCACAATCATTGAAGTTTCCGTTCTCCATGACATCCTAACCACCCGAAGAAGACTATTTTTAGTCTATCTGATATGGTCTTTTCGCATTGTTCTTCGAAATATAAGGAGAAGGCACACCTCTGAAATAATAATGCATAAACAAGTTCAATATACTGAAATATTAAGAACTATATACTTACATTTATGAGAGTAATGTAATGATCACTATAATTCATAAGCATAGCACAACCGCATGAATTTCACCATATTCTGATTCGATGACTTCTTTTTCATTCGACATCAAGGCATTGTCGAGTATGGCCACAAACTCAGCCTTCATGTGGAACACAACCAAATAATAGTGTGACTATGATAAGATTGGAACGAATATCTGTTTGGCTAAAATCAAGTGTTGCCTAAAAATGACTAAAAAAAGAAAATATTTTATTTTAGTTTATTTTCACCGTTCATTCATATATATACGAGTGTCCCACTAAAATTTAAAAGTCGGCACGCGGTCATCCAATAACGGTGTGGACCGTGTGGTGAAGAAATTGATTGCTTTGAGGAGTTGTAGCTTTGATTTTTAAATATATTAAATCAATACCAATACGTGCGTTATATATATTTGCTAGTAAAAATCAATCAATAAAGAACTTGGCCCACGTGTAGTGTCGGACTAAAATTTGAATACGATAGATAAAGAAAAGTAATTAAGATTAGCAACCTAAGCAGGTAGGCAAAATGGCTGCCATGCAGTTTTGTCCGCATTTACGTCTAGATTCATCCTATAGCTCAACATAACACTGTTTCCTATATCTCTTATCATTCTTAGATTTCATAATTTCCCAACCTGTCATCTTCGAAAAGAATAGCTGCCCACTCATCAACTAAAATTCCATACTGCCCTTCTCTACGCTGCCTACATACACATTTTACCTAGTGGCAATCTTGTCATTTCATATAGCTTTCTACACTATTGATCTATTTAATTGATTATTCAAGATCCCAGGTCCAAATTAGGCCTAACTAGTTTTTGCATAATGTTGAAGTCAACTTTTTTAGTTTATTATATTTTGGGAAATGCATGTAAAAATTCTTATGCTCTACCGTCAGATTTGTATCTCTGGTTAATTTTGGTGTACAATTATATCTCACACTGTTTTTTTTTTTAATAATAATGATTAGAAAAATTAAAAGTAATTGTAATATAATAATCATAAATATCATTTATTAATCAATAATTAGAATTAAAAAATTACAAATCCTAATATTAACAAAAATATAAAAACAAATACTAAGAAATTATAAAAAATTGTAAGTAAAATTAGAATCAAGAAAATGAAATAGAAGAAATAAAAATTGAAGAAAGCAATACACCAAAAAGTGGGATAAAAGATTTTAAGAATACTAAAAGTTGACTCATTTCCTGTAGCTCAATGAAGCGCCCATCAACTCAAAAAACACAAATTAAAAATAAAATGATGCATATTCATCTTACATATTATTTAGCAATACAAAGATGTAGAATAAAATTATTTATAATTAAACTAAAAAGGGAGGCCTACTTTCCAACTCAACCACACACCAGAAATAGGAAGCAGAAAACTCCTCCGGCATGGCTCCGACGACAGATACTGGCGGAGCAGAGGCCCCTCTCCTCCCGGATCTCCACGAAGACGGCTCAAGAAAGCGGCCGTCGCTGCCAGGGGCCGTCTTCAACGTTGCCACGAGCATAATCGGCGCTGGGATCATGTCAATTCCAGCCACTCTGAAGGTCCTCGGAGTTATTCCAGCCTTTTTGATGATTGTTTTGATAGGTGTAGTGGTCGAGATATCTGTGGAGTTCATGCTGAGGTTTACTTACTCTGGCGAGGCACGGACCTACGCCGGACTAATGAGGGAGTCTTTCGGCCGGTCGGGCGCCGTTGCTGTGCAGATATGCGTCATGATCAACACTCTCGGTTGCCTCATCATGTACCTCATAATCATCGGTGAGTGATTTTTGTGTGTATGTGTGCGTGTTTTCTTTTCTTTTCTCTTCTTTTCTTTTCTTTTTTCATATGTTAGCTGTTGAATTTTGTGGTAGGTACAAGAAATGTGTTTTTTATATATATGATGTCAAATGTTGTGCTATTGTTCGCAAAACTTAATTGATTTGCAAGTCGTTGAGTTTTCTGATGGCTGAGCAACGCCTCCAAGATTTAAAGTTTGTTATTTTTGTTTGATGATAGTCGATAATAACTTGAAATGTGGAATGCAGTTTCTCAACATTGTGTTTCAATCTCCTACTCTATGACAAAGAAATCAGACTGTATCTTTCACCAAATCAAAGGGGCACTCTGTTGTTGTCCGTCGATTTGGCAACGATCCTGCTGTCGGTAAATAAGATGGATAACCCTCTCCTGCTAGGGATGATGATATAGAATTGATGGGCATTTCTTTGGTCCTTGTGCAGTAGCTGATGATAATAATTCATAAATACATTAGTTGAGAGTTTCTTACTGTAATGTCTGAATAACATCATCACACCATGCCAATAAAAAGAAGAAAAAATAATACCATGTAACAAGTTTGTTTGATCCTATGATATCTATCTGTGTCTTGCTTACTATGTTAGTGAATGCAACTGTAGTATGTGAAATAGTTTGGTTTGGTATTGGATTAGATTTTATTAAAAGATTTGGTGGTGTGTGACAGGGGATGTGCTGTCGGGGACAGGGACGGATCACTTGGGAGTTCTGCAAGAATGGTGCGGCGTTCACTGGTGGAACTCACGGGGCGTCGCCCTCCTCTTCATAACAGTTTTTGTCATGCTTCCGCTTCTCTTGTATCGTCGTGTGGGTATGAAGTATTTGCCATTAGTCTTCCATTTGTCTCTGCATTTCAACTTATGATTTGAGTGAATTTTTGTTTGAGTTTGCAGAATCTCTATGGCTGAGTTCAGCAATATCAGTGCTCCTAGCAATTGTGTTTGTCGGTATATGCTCAGCGATGGCCGTCGCAGCCCTCATCCAAGGGGAAACAAAGACTCCAAGATTCTTTCCCGACTTGGATGGCGGAGTCTCCTTCTTCAATCTCTTCACTGCTATCCCCGTCATCGTCACCGCCTTCACCTTCCACTTCAACGGTCAGAAACTAATATACACACTGCTTAATTGTCGGAAATAACTTTAAAATCTACAAATTGGGATATTTGTGATTTATTTCAGTTCATGCGATCGGAGTGGAACTAGGCAAGCCATCTGACATGATGAGAGCTGTGAGAATTGCTCTTATACTCTGCGCTGCCATCTACTTTGCTATCGGAATATTCGGGTACCTCCTTTTTGGGGAGGGTACCATGGACGACATACTAGTGAACTTCGACCAGAGCTCGAGCTCGGGCTTAGGTTCGTTGCTGAACGACGTTGTCCGTTTGAGCTACGCCCTGCATCTCATGCTGGTCTTCCCGCTCTTGAACTTCTCGTTGAGGGCGAATATCGATGAGTTCCTCTTCCCTAAGAAGCCTCATTTGGCTGTGGACAAGAACAGATTTGTTGCCCTGACTCTTGCTTTGGCTTCTTTGTCCTACATTTTGTCAATCGCCATTCCTAGTATTTGGTACTTGTTCCAGTTCATGGGATCAACTTCCGCCGTCTGCCTCGCCTTCATTTTCCCCGGTGCCGTGACCTTGAGGTATCGGTTTCTTTACACCATATGAAATTCTCCTGTCCACAATTAATAC
Organism: Monilaria moniliformis; assembly: GCA_034509125.1. NCBI lineage: Eukaryota > Viridiplantae > Streptophyta > Magnoliopsida > Caryophyllales > Aizoaceae > Monilaria > Monilaria moniliformis. The sequence continues at coordinate 5,194 of JAYDZE010542806.1, forward strand.
TGTAATGACACAAATGGTTATTATTAGTATTGTGCAATTTCTCAATTTAGCGGAATTAATGCACGCGCTCATCATTTTTCTTGTTTGCAGAGATATTCATGGAATTTCTACAGCGAAAGACAAGATTATAGCCATGATAATGATAAGTCTTGCAGTGATTACGAGCTGCATAGCTATTTCCACCAACATATATAAGCTGGTTATATGATAGTGTAGGCTCTCTCCTCTCTCTCTCACTCTCTCCCTCTCTCTGTTTGGGTATGTAGATCAAGTCTGTATATTTTTTAGTTGAAAAATATAGTTAAAATAGCTAAATTTTTATGACCTACACTTATCCATTATTCACTCTTCATTTGCATATGTTGCTGAGACGTATTACGCTTGATGATTGGTGAGGAGTTGAGTGTGTTTCAATTTGATACTGATCACACTTAATTATCATATATAAACATATATAACGTGTATTAGTAGTTACTACGTATAGAACCTAGAGTATTATACTATTGATGTCATTTTTCAGATATATTTAATTAATGCAAACATGTCCATATGTTTCTTAACAAATCCAAAACACATGACTGAACGGATTATCTGGAGCAGGGGCGATCTGTCACGCCCCGCCAAGTCCAATGCGAGAATGGATGAAGAGGTAGGAGTTTACAGGCATGTTGAACCTTCTACCTCCTTCAAGACACTGGTCATAAATGTGAAATTGTCTATAAGTTAGGGTTTCAATCTGTACATAGAATAATCTAGAATATAAGGATCTAGATCCGAGGGGAGTTATATAAATAGCTTGATAAGTTCATTTGTAAATAAGAGAGAATGCTCATTTAGAAATACAAGTATTTAAGCATTTTCAAGTTTAAGAGCTTTTCCTAATTCTCTCTACTTTCTCTCTCTAACGTGTTCAAGCGTCTCTATCGTTAAAATCTGTGTTTGAGAGAAGACTGACTCGATTAGTTCGCGAGAGAGGCGACGAGTGATTGAGTGCCGCATGACCTTACAAAAGACAAGTCCATGACAGATCGCTCTCTAAACTATTGACCACAAAATCTTAGTTTGACTTCAAAATCCCTCCAAAAAAAAAAAACAATCCCTAATTCCCAAATTCAATTTCGTCTCCACCTGCAAGTCTCTCTCGGTTCCACAGCCTTTAGCCACCTCCATCGACTAGATTCAGTTGTCTAATGCTTATGGCGTTTGGTGAGGGCGGGTTCATGATTGTACGGAGGTGCTTTTCACTGGCCTTGTTAATTTACAACGATATTTGCTTTGGGTTTTAATTCGGAAATTCAATCGTAATCTAATGCGATTGTGTCATAGTTTTTCTACAACTATTGTTTGTGAAAACGATCATTTCTACATATATGAATCCTTTCGATAATTCTACGTTCCTTTCAAATGCAGTAAATCAAGTATCAGATGAATTGATGAAAGCCTGACTAGTAAAGCTGTAAGGAAATTGGTGGAATTATGCTGTAGCAATCCTTCTGCAAGTAGGAGATGGATATAAATATTCATGCCAAATTCAAATTATTGGGATTTCTTTAGATAAAAACTATGCAAGCTCAAGGTTCCAAATTGGAAAAAAGCTCATCTTGCATTTAGTTGTTTCATGGTAGTAGTTTCTGTGATACAGGTATACTTCATCTTGTGCTGTGTTAAAATTGCTTGCTGATTCGTACTGTACAAATCAGAATACAAGATAAGTTAGGCTTTTGAAATTGTTGGTAGACACAAAAAATCAACAGTCTGATGATTTTCTTCAGGCTGATTCTACATTTCTACTAATTTTCAGGTATTTATATCCAAAGTCTTTAGCCTGTCTTTTACGATGGTCTTTGACTATGTACATGATTGTAGGATTTAATTAACAAGTATCTTCCCAAGATGGTTCACTTCTTATGCAAGGAGATGGAACATGGAATATCACATGATGGATTTTCACATCCTTCTGTTCTACATTCGTTTATTGGTATTAAAAGTGTTGATTTGGGTAAGGTAATGATGCTTGCAGAGTATTAAATTCCTGTGGCTGAACTAATGTCATCTCTTGGAATGCAGTGATAACAGGAATTACCACTAACAGCCTGCATCTGGAGGCAACCAATTTATGATGATGACGAAGCACTGACTCACTCCCAGTATGTTGGATTCTTCTAAAGGCTATTGGGATGTTTGGTGATGTTGATCAGAGAAAACAACTTCGCAAATGCATATCAGAATTGGGTATGCAGTAAATAGTGATTTACTGGTGGGAAGATCTGTTTTTAAAGCACCCACCAAGCTTGGTACCTATATGTCAAAGTGTGTGAAAACAATATAAAGTCTGATCTTATACTTGCTGATGGTCAGTGAAGGAACTGTAATGATTTGATGAATCTAAGTGTTGAAAATGCAATACTAGATGCATATTCCAAATGTGTCTCTCTTGGAGAAGTGTACGAGATCTTCAACAGGTTGAGGTGCAGAGACATTTTGTCCTGGATGACGTTTGTTATATGTTATTCTCAATGTTCGAAATGGGACGAACCACTGATTATGTTCTCCTAGATGATGAGGAAATAAGGGTTCATCCGGAATAAATTCACTTTATCTAGTGTCCGTGCTGCATGTGCTAATCTAAGTTTATCTTGAATGTGGTCGTCATATTCATGGCCGTTCATGCAATTAGGCTTTGAAACTGTTAGATTTGTGGAACTTTGATTGATAGGTATGCTAAAGGAGGCTGTCTAAATGAGGTATAAATGGCATTTAATCGATAATCTAATCCTGATGTTATCTCGTTGGCTGCTATTCCTTATTTGATTAACTACACTTTTTTTTTCATTAGCTTCTGCCTTGACACTTTCACTCAAACTAGCTGAATTGGTACTGGCACTTGTATGATTTTATCTGATTATACTAATCATCTCCTGCTGTTCAAGTTGCAAAAGCTGCATTGGTGTGGAACTAAAGATGTTTAAATAGCTTAGTGAAACCTGGTGCTATACATACATATAAAACATGTTATGGGCATTTGATGTGATTATGTCTGTTATCTTGGTTTTACTTATAGATTTTAAAACAAGTGTTTACCTCTTATGAATCATGAAAGTTTGTTGGTTTTCTGGGGATTGACCAGTATAAATTTGTACTTTGAAAACCTTTAAAGTTTACTAGATGTGAATTGAGTGGGCAGTTAAAACTTTTCTGAATTTGATTTCTGGGATCCTAAACGATCATGATGTTCTATGTTAGTGTTGATAAATGGTAACCATTTACTAAATTTAGTTAAATGCGTTAATGTGCATGTGCATGATTTTGTGTTTGTGTTTGTGTTTGTGTGAAAATTTATCAAACATTGATCAATGCCGCGTTAGAATTTGCACTTAATCAATTATGAGGATATGATGTCTATTTCTAAGACATGTTGCTGTAATAAATTACTTTTGTCCAAAACACTCTGCATCCCATTTAAACAAAAGTGGCTTTCAATATTTCGATTTCACTATCAAATGTCTCAAGAAACAGGCCTTTCTTTGTCAGTGATGATTCAAAATGGTGGAGATTGAAATTTTCTCAGTAGTAGATGTGAGATGAACTCTAAAGTTGTAGACCTTATTAGCTCAATATAATGTGATTATTGCCCGAAAAACTTATATGATCTTGATGAGCCGTGGCAGGTAGGCGCGGACGTGGTATCCTCGAGCATCCGAGGGGGCCTGACTGATGCTAAAATCGGTTAATAAGTGACATCAAAGCTGAGATTTGGGGGCGAAAAAAGGTAAAAACAAAAGCATGTAGCTGTCACAGTTGGAGGGTAGGCTTCTCCACAAACAGGATGCTTGCCCTTAAATGGATGGATATTTTTTGGACCGTACATTGGAATTTCACGAGCCACTGATAAATTGAAAATGACTTCTCCCCTACACAGCTTTTATATAGATTCTCTTGTGAGAGCGACCAATTCTATGTCTATTGAATCTCTGGCATTTAGTCACTCTCTTAATTTGGAAAGATCAATCACTATGCGATATCGATGCATTGTGTGAAGATTTAGCTCTCGGGATAAAAAGGGTTCGTAGTAACTCTAATCTTGCACGGTGGGTCTTGTCTAACCTGTTTGTTAACAAGATAGATATGCAGGGTAAATTTAGTTCCTAGGACAAAGAAGGTTTGTAATAGACCCGATCTCGTGCATTGGGTCTTGTTTGACCTGTTTATTGATGATATATATATGCAATCATTAATGAAAGTAATTAAGTTCCGGGGTAAATTTTACTTTAGGGACGAAGAGGTTTCTTAAATCGTAATAGACTTGATCTTGTGCGGTGGGTCTTGTCTGACCCATTCAACTATGAGATAATTATGCAATTGTTACTTGAATGTAAATTTTGGTTCATTTACAATAATCTATGAAGTTAATTACAGTTGGGTTTTGTCCTTGTCTTTGACCATCTTTGGTAGGTTATGTTTCTCTATATTCCATCTTCTATATCGAAATTGTCGATACATTATGTAACATAGGTAATGCATGTCGGTAGCATGAGAATAGTAGCTGAAAACGTAGGAAATCTTGCAAGTCATCTAGAGCTGTGTCTAAACTCGGTAGTTTGCAAAATGTTGCATTATAGTTCCAATTAATGAGTATTTGTGTAGAGAGGTTCAATCATGTAATTTTACTGTAGCAACTTTTATCCTCTTCTACTTGGGCATGTACATACTATTTGAAGTTTATTTCTCTACACTTTATGGTTTAAATTATTTTTGGTTTGATTGGTAACATTTGCATGTGAATGTACTTTCCCGAAGAGCCACTCACGTGATCAATTAAGGTACCACCAATATACCAACACGCTTTATAATTACAACTGCTTTTATTATATATGCTGCAACTCCATCTGGAAAAAATAATAAGCAGTCCAAAGATATAAGATTTCGTTTGTTTAATAATAATAATAATTAGTAATAATCTTTGTTTTGTGAGAGTTACCTTATATAAAGTCACTACGTGCGCTTTACCTACACCATACATAAGAAATATAATTCGTTCTAAATAACCTATGCGATAGACATGATCATGTTGAAGATGATGGATGTTGAAATTTTAACTCAATTCACTTTTTGATAAATGCCACCACACATGGTGAAATTTGAACTCCACTATAAAACCTTTTTTTTTTCTTTTTCTTATAGTTGTATAAGTTTTTTTTCTATTATTTTCTTTGAAACTTGCGATGTATCGCTTCTGTGCAATAACCTGCAGACCAAATAAAAAAAGTAAACCGCAATTTAAGGACCAAGTATAATAGATTTAGGTTAAAAGACAATGGTAGTATTCGAACTTAGAGACTTTTACATAAAATTAATAATATCTAATCCCATCACCGAGTCATCCCCAGGACCATGGTTGTTTAAGTTGATTTAGTAATTTTGTATTTTTTTTAATCAAATAGTGGTTGTTATATGAAGGATCCGAGAGCCAAAATGCTATCAAAGTGATTGGTTTCATTTCTTCAAAGACGGAGACACCTTTGTTTCTTTTTCTGTGAATAAGGCCATTCATAACACGGTAATAAAATTTTAGTTAGATATCTATTATTCATATGTCAATTCATCATCTCAAACTTTATCACAAGCAGCTATAATATAGTCACAAAAATTTAGTCAGACCTCCACTATTCATGGTCTCAGCATTTACTTTTAAATTCATTACTTTTTATTAATCTCTAATTTTATATATTTATTTAAATTATGATATTTCTAAAATGTAAATAAATTATCAAAATTTCAAAAATTTAATGATTAAAAATAAAATTAAAAAGAACAATTTCATTAAAATTTAAAAAACAAAAGGAAAAAGAAAAGGAAAATGAAAAGAAAAAGGAAAAAGAAATGGAAAATGTCGTGCGGCGAAGGGTTTAGGTTCAGCCGCAGCAGCGGTCTGTCACGCGCGTCTCGGCGACCACCCTCACAATGCAGCCACGCTGCTCCACCTTCGGTCCGGCTGAAATTCATGACTGCATTGCGCCGTTCCACCGTCGGTCTGGCAAATTCACGACTGCGTTGCACATGCTCTAATAGAACCATTTTAACGAAATCTCACTTATCACTACAATTTGAAAATTTTGTCTCTCTCTTATTCCGTCACACTAATTATAGACTAGAACATACATCACATCTTTCTTTTACAAAACATACCATTCAAAGGCATATTTATCTTCTGCAGATTTTTTCAAGATGAAATATATTCTTGAAAACATTCTCCCCAAGTTGGCGGATAATTTTAATTTTTCATGTAATTTATAAACTTAATAATATGAATAACAGTTTCTAAGATATTACGATCAAAATAAATATATAAAATATTAATTTTAACATGGATTGAATATGAACAATGCTCAGGAAAGGTGACCAGCAAATGATTCTTCTCACAATATAGGTGCATTTTTAAATTGATACCAATTTTTTTTTCTTAAATAGTAATAAAATAATATTGACAGTTTACACTATTTTTTCCGCATTAATTTACATATTTATGAACATGCATGAGACATACAGGAATATAATTATAAAGAGAGAAATCTAACCTGTTTATAGTACACAAATACCATAAAAGAGAGTTAAATATTGGTGCATCCTCCACTAATCATGGCGATCTAAGTTTCTCAAGCTTCCACGTCAATCTTCACAAATTAGACAGCTGCTATTCATCCGTACGGTACCCTACACTCCTTGTCCTGCTTCATATATAAGGAGAACACAACACCACTAATTAAATCCACTACTTTGTATTTATTGCCTTCCACTTCCTTTTCATTGTATGGAAAATAAATAGATCGAGGAGGTCGAGGAAAATCCTAGGTAAATTAATGTCTAACGCATTCAATTAAATTTGATACACTTACCTGCAACTACAAGTTCACAGTTGAAACCATAACAAAATATTTAGTAGTGATATAATTTTAAAGATTTGTGAAATATATAAATATTACTAAATAAAGTTATTGGTAGATAGCTATTATATATGTAACAAAATAAAAACATATTATAAAATTTATTGACGTTGAGGATGCAATTACTTTTTGATATGTTTTGTAACATGCATATGGAAGTGTAATTATTTTTTATGACAACAATTTAAAATTAAGTAGTACATGGAAAAACGAAATTATAATGTTTGTTACATTTCTAAATATAACAAAATTTACATATATATATTTATATGTAAGAAAAGCATAGAGATGTATGTATAGTGTAACTAAACTTTATTACATTTCTTGGTGTTACTAAAATTATATTACTACTAGATAATTTAGTTGTAGTGTGATTTTCAACTCCAATCTAAATATTTTTTTCTCAATTCGTTTATCTCTTTAGGCTCTTGGAGATTGCATCTCAGAATATCACTTTTTTTTATGACAATGGTAACCCACAACTACTATCTAAGATGCACATTGAATAACCACCCCGTTTTTGTATAATATACGGCCTACAAACCACACATGAAAGGTAAATCATACTTGGAAAATTAGGTGTGACAGACTCAACCTATAAATCGTTGGTAACAGAGCCGACCATGGCATTTCTAAAGCCCTAGGCGAAAAGGAAAAAATAGACCCTTTAAAAAATGAAGTTTCAAGAATCTTGTTGCCAGTTGTAGATAGCATATGATGACCTTCGATGCTTACATGACTACATAATTGTAATATTAATTAAAAAATGTAATAAACAAGAATATAATGATCAAATAATTATTGAAATAATATAGATCTTCTAGCATTTTGTGAGCAAAATCATCAATAACATCTTGAAATTCAAGTTTTTCCAACACCTAATTTTCAATGCACAAAATTGCTAGCCCGTTTAACATTAGTACAATGCAAATATTCTTATCGACTATAGTATTGAATTTTTTTCTAAGCTAACTACAATAATTGGTATAGTCATTACTATTCTATATGCCATAGAAATATTAGAAAAATAATTCGAAGTTAACTCAAAAGCTTCACTAATCGACTTTATTTCTCATGGTAAACACATTTGTAACACTGGCATTTTCTTTCGAATGGATTTAGGATTTATAGGCTATGAATAATGGACTTGTTTCTAATGTTTGCTCATCTTTGACCCTTTGGCTATATATATATATATATAAGGGCCGACTCTAGTTGGTGATATTCGAATTTGAGATATTCGACCTAAAAAATACTAACTTCGCTATTAGGTCAATCTCCGAAAGAAAATTATCACTTTCTTTCGAAATTTATGCGTACTTATGAATATGTGATAATAAAAACTGTATAATTTTCTTGATCTAGAATATTATGTAGGAAACCTAATTAGGAAGAGCGAAATGTGTATTTGGAAGGCGTTGTAAAAAAGGGAAGTGACAAGATATGTGTGGAGTGGATTGTTTTATTGTAGTGATGGAAGGGGTGCACATGTGAATAGGTGGGTACGTGATTTGTCCTTGAGGCATAGAGACAATCTTTGATAGCCAGAAGCAATGCCAACTTACACACATATACCCACATATCTATCTATATACATAACCAATTCACTTTTATATTATTTTTAAAAAAATAACTTTATGTTATTATCCAGATACTGATGACATCTCGTGATATACTCACTGAGCATAGGATATATATAATAAAATTATATACACTTACCTTTCAGTTTTATTTTGAATCCATTTGGAGCCAAAAATTGCTAATGGGTTTTTGCCAGTTTCCCTGATATAGGTTTTTCTGCAGGTTGTTGCTTGCTGCTGCATATAATTCCCAACTTGCGAAAAATAATTAATGATTATTATTATATATTACCCACATGATAAAAAAAAAGTAAAAAATCTTTAAAAAAAGTAATCTTATTTGTCCACTATAGATCTTAATATCAGAAAATGAGATAATTGAGAATCTCGAGTAACTAGCCAAGCCGCTAAAGTAGCTAAAATAGTGATGAACCCCGTTAGTAAAATGAATCCTATGGAGAGTCCATCTATTCCTAATCTCCAATGAAAATCTAAAAAATGGAACAATTTATAATCCTCCGTTAGTTAAAAAGGACCACATGTAGTAATTAATTAAATATTGCAATTTTAATAAGGAAAATGATTTTTTGACATAATGTCTCTATGCCATAATACCCCTATTTTTATTTTTCATAATTATATTTTATTTTTTGA
>JAYDZE010542817.1:0-14366 GCA_034509125.1 Monilaria moniliformis
CCGTAGTCTATGACAAAACACTACGGTTTATTCAAAAAACCGTAGTCTATGCAGTGTAGTGTATGAGCATATTTCTTGTAGTGGTTATTCACTTGTTAACTGCTTTTGTGCAGTTATTTGTTCTTGATGGCTCTTGGTAGTTTGGTAACCACCATCATGGAGTTCCGATCTGTCTTATAGGCGACTAAAACCAACATCTCCCACTCGTACATAATGGGCACAACATTTTTGTGATTGAGATTAAGAAACCATGATCCCTAACCTATTTTCTTTCTAAAATTCATACTAGTAAGTAGGCCATGCGCTCATCATACTTTCACACTGAGAGCAAACTATACAACTATTAAATATGCATATTAACTTACATGTACAATAGAGTTAGTATGCAACACCCTAAATTCATTTAGTCACATATTGTATATCACATGATCTTTTTGTATCATAGATGAATAGATCATATAACAAACATTTGTATTCCCAATTGAGTTTACCATATAAAACATAATTGACTGGTCAATGAACACAAATTAAATGAGACACTATAATTATCTTGCATTTTTCTCGGGTCTCTCTATTCCAATTCAACTGCTCCATTGACATGTCCCGTTAGACCGACCATACAAGATCATTGGCAACATACTAAGATAGCTAACATTGAACTAAAACTCAAAATAAAAGTCAAAGGTCTATAAGGGTACTAAAGTCAGATCCCTTATTGATCTCACGGATCTCATACAACTTAGAAGCAGAGATCGAGGCTTCTGTTAACCATATTAGTTGTATAACACACATGTAGTATGAATCCCATGTTATGATATTATTCTCCTTGATCTGTAGCGTATGTCTGCATCATATTATCAATATTGTACATGTGATGCTTCAGATACTCCTAGTATCTAACTTGAGTTTATGTCTCTACTTTATTGATCATATCAACCATAAAACTCTCACCTAGCATATAAGACAAATAAAGTGAATAGTTGGATCAATCATTCATTTTCGTTAATAATGTAATGACCTCATCGGCGTTCGTATACCCGATCAGATTCACGTCATATCCTTAATAGCAAAATGGACATTTCATAGTGTCTTTTGAGATACCTTAGTATCCTTTTAATTGTCGTCCAAATGGAGTTGATCTAGACTAATTTACTTGCTAGCCCAACAATTTAGCTTAAAACTTGTGCACATTGTTGCATGGATAAGGCTTCTTATCGCACTAGAGTGTGGAAAATTTTCTATTCAAGCATTTTATTGTGGAGTTTTGGGACACTTTTTTTGCCTCTTAGAACGATCTCAAGTAATTTTGCTCCAAGAACATAAATTGCTTCGGCCATGTCCTTCATAAATAAAATAAGGACAACCGTCTTTTTACGATAGGATATACTTCATTTTCGACCATTACGTCATCCACATGTTGTGACAAAATCACGAATTTATTCTAGTATTGTTTGACATACACACAATAGTCTTTATCAATTATAGTAAAATCATCAAAAATAATTGGTTGATATAAGTGAATATACTATTGTCAGGAAGGTTGTCTAAGATCATAAATTGATCTTAATTACTTGCACAATTTGCATCGTTGACCTTTGTCAACGAAAATACAGGTTGATCCATGCAGACCTTTTTTGACACTTCGACGAACAACTCGAATGTACGATTTCCCAAAATAAATCGAACAAAAAATACACGATTCATTTAGACACTATGTCATGCATGTTCGAGACAACAAGAAAACAAATGAACGAAAAAAATAAAGTTTCGCCTCGACATTTCGTCGAATAAGTTGTGCCTATGCCAGACAATTCGAAAGAACAAGAAAAGACAAGTTCTTTTTTTTTAAAACTTATTGAACAATTGTTTTTTCTACTAAATTTTGAATTCTAAGATGACACATTTCTCATTGAAAATTCTCACAACAAACCCAAAATGGAAATCGTATGTACTCAACGAAGAAAAATGCTTTGAAAATTATAAAATCAATATTGATGGGTATTTCGATCTTTATTCAAAACCGAACATATTAAAATCAAACTGTATAGGGGCTCTAATACCAATGTTGGAAAAGTGCATAAAAATAGGCATATATAATTGCAGAATTTAAACAAAGTTAGTGGGACTTACCTGAACTAATTTGAGCAACGATTCGACATACTAATTGAGATTGAAATCACGCAATCAGAAATTAATCTTGTTTCCACAGTGCTATCTTTTGAATCGAAAGATAGCGTACGAGAATAATCATTTGTGTGTGTATGATGTTTCTTAAGAAGAACTTCTTCTTCCTCTATTGTGTCGAACTTCTCTTGTTTCTCATTTGCGTCACTATCATTGTCCCACATTCATCATACATATATGATGCATAAGAATAGCAGTTATTCACTTGTTAATTGCCTTTGTGCAGTTATTTGTTCTTCATGTAAAACTGCCATCTCTTGACAGTTTGATAAACCATGCAATTTTGATTTGCCTTAGGGGCGATGATCTGGCCAAATTTAGTGTTGGAAGTAAGATAGCTGGAGATAAAGAAATAAAGCAAAGAAGGAAGAAGGAAGAAGGAAGACCAACGCTGGCTAAGAGACATGTGGACAGAAAGAGAACTCGTAGGACTAACACTTAGCAATAATGATATGCAAGGAAAAGAAGCCTTAGGCGCATGATAAGGAGAAAGGGCCGCGTGGCACGTGATCATGCCTCGAGCACCAACCCTAGAAACCAGTTATATAAGCCAGAGGAAACAGCATGAGAAGAGTGGTTGTTTTTAGAGAGTTCGAAGTTCAATAGTTATTAGTCCACTGAACCTTCTCTCAGCTCATCCCAGCCACCGCAAATGGTCGGTCGACCCTTAGTACGATATAGTCCCAACCTTAAGCCACCGAGTCCATAGTTTAGCCGTCGTCCAGTCTCTTGTGTAGAAGAATCCAAAGTCAAAAAATCATTTTTCATCTTTGTTTTCTTCTTATTTAGTCATAAATCGAAAGAGGCCTTAAGTCTTGAACCTTGTTGTTTTAAGTTCTATTTCATTCTATAATGTTGAATAAATCATCTTTCGTTTTAAGTGTAGTTTATAAATATGTTTGCTTTGAAGTTTAACGTTCCGTTGTTATTTTCTTTGTCATCAACCTTCAATGCATGCTTAATTTCGAGGAAGGTAAATCATCGTTTTCTTTAAGAAGAGCAGTTAACATATGTAAATCAAGGATTGAAATAGATTAGTTGATAGTGTTAGCGAGTAGTTAGACAGTTTGATTCTTAGACATGTTTTAATTTTTATTTTATCTTTCCAGCAAGAACAAGTGCCCACCAGAACATATTCTGGCAACTCCATATTTTCCAGCTCTTACGGACTAAGTTTGGGAAAGAAAGAGATAACAGATCTACAGTTGACCATAGTGATAGTACAATAGGTTTACTTTCTGAAAAAGAAGGAGAAAGATCTACAGTAGCTAGCTGTTTGTTATTTTCTTTTCCAAATCCGTGCAAGTCAGCATGTGCTTCTGCAGCTGTTTGTCTTAATCTACTTTAATTAATTGTTCAACTCATTGACTGCAAGTAAACTAATCTTTCATTTAATATGATGTCTGTAAGCATGTTTCAGTTTATTTCATCTTTTTGTTGTCCTTTTCCCTGCCTAGTTAATTGCTTGTGCCTTAGTTTAATATTTAGCTAGTTTCCCACAACCTTAGAGTTAGGCGTGGCGGCATCGCCAAACATATAACAACACGGTCAAACTAGCCAGACTACCATAATCTCGTGGATTGACAACCCAAATTACCAAATGCTAATTAATAGTAGATCTGGAAAGTGGAAACTAACAACTTTAATGCCGGTGGTGTGTTTCCTCACGATAGCACGTAAAAACCAAAACCCAAACCCATCAAATGGCGCCGTTGCCGGGGATATGGCGTAGTTTGTTATTTGATTTGTTATCTGTGTAAATACCCCCTCTAATATACTTATGTTTTTTTGTTTTATTTAATTTTCTTTTCAATTTATGAGCAGATCCCCACATCCTCAATTGTTAATCGATCTTGAAATCGAAAGGAGTGCAAGGAGGTTGACGATGCAGTTTTCTGCATCCCAGGAGAGAACATGCTTGTACCCTGCCCTATCTAAAGACTCAAAGTCTGAAGAGGAGGTGCTAGCGTGGATTCCGAGGCAAAAACTAAATCCCCAAGAGAAAATGGCGGAGCGAGACGAAGATCCCAGATTGGAGGACCTCGCATGTCATTTAACTGATGATCACTCGACCCCTATAAGACTTCCAGAAAGGACGCCACCTATTGAGATCAAATTAGCCTTACAGAATGTGTTGCCAAAATTCTATGGATAAAAGAACGAAGATCCATACAATTTCTTGAGTGAGTTCATCAAAATATGCATCATTAAAAAACTCTCGGGATGAGTCACTGATGAGCGATTTTGACATACAATGCTACCATTGACTCTATCAGGCGAGGCAAATGCCTGGTTCACTAGCCTACTGCCAGACTCTGCAGAGAAGTGGCCAGAAATGAAAAAAAAAAATTCCTCGATTACTTTTTCCTTCAACAAAAACAAATGCATTGTAAAAGAAAATTACTGGCGTTCAGCAAGGATTCGACGAGTCCCTGAACATATATTAGGCTAGATTCAAAAGGATGGTGGACAATTATCTGAATCACAAGTTATCGGAAGGTGATCTTCTGCAATATTCTTACCAATGCGTAGTGGAGAATTTTCAACAAGAAGAGTCTGTGAAGCAAGAAGGGTGTTCAGACCCTGGTTGATGCAACAAGAGAGTATGAAGAACCACATGCCCAACTGTTAAGAAGGGCTGTGGATGCCAGTGCAGGCGTTGAAAAGTTAGAGGAAAATATTGAAGCCAAAATTAACAAGTTGGAGAAAATGTTGTCAACTGTGGTGGACAATGTTGTACATGGACCTATGCCTGAAGAAGTTTGTGTAGCATGCGGGAAGTAAGGTCGTACCTCACCATATTGTCGGGTGGAATAAGTAGACGCGATAGCTCAAGTTAAAGATGCGGGAAACTAGCCCAACCAAGGAGAAATGGGAGATCCATTTTCCCAGACATACAACCCTAGCTGGAGAGACCACCCCAATTTTAGATGGGCCGAGCCAAATCAACCAGATCAATAAAATCGGCTAAATCATCACGACCAAGTCCCAAATAACCACGATCTGTTTCAAAACCATCAAAATCACCAAATGCCACAAAATCAACACTAACCCTACCGACCACCCCCACCAAAGAAATTTTCAACCTCAGAACAATTATCCAGCGTTAGGGTAGGCCAAACCAGCAATGAGTTTGGAGGAAATGATGGGAGAACTTATTACTTCACAACTGTTGATACAAAAAAATCTCCAGTCCTACAACGAGGTTGTGCACAAGGTCTTAGATACCTAGAAGAAACAAAGAGTAAGCCTGGAGTCTTTGACAAGTCAAATGTCAAAACTAGTTGTAGCTATGAACGAGTTAAGGGGAAATGAAGGCAGAATCCCCACCCAGGTACAACAACCGCACAGGGAGAATGTGAACAAGATCACTATAAGGTCGGGTTTGGAGTTGGAAGAACCAAAAAAATATGGAATTGAAAAATGATATAGGAAAAACACTGGAGACATCATTTCACAGCCTAGTGTACGGGAATCACAGGATCAAATTACCACGAAAGAGGGTAAGGAAGAAAGTTAAAATGAGCCACTTAATTCAGCTTCTAAGGCAATACCACCTTTCCTTAGCTGCTTGAATAAAAGGAAGCAAAAATGAGTACCTAGTCGACTTCATGTCGATTTTCAACAAACTTGAAATCAATCTACCCTTACTCCAAGCATTGAGAATTCCACCATTGGGCAAGTTCGTCAAGGATTTCTTTGCTGGAAGATCCAAGGGGGAATGAAAGATAGTTATCGAGAAAAATGTGTTAGCCATCATTCAAGAGAAACCGCTAATCAAGAGCGCAGACCTAGGTACGTTCTCCTTGCCCATAATGATAGGTAAAGTCTTTATCGAGCATGCTATGTTTGATTTTGGTGCATCGATAAATGTTATGCCTTTTATCGGTGTACAACAACTTGACTGGGATAGATCTGATTGAGACTAGAGTGGCAATCCAACTAGCTGATAGAACTTGTATATGCCTGGAGGGAATCTTAGAAAATGTCCCGGTGAAGTTGCATGAGTTTCTATATCCTGCAAATTTCTATGTGATTAAAATGAATGAAACAACTCTAGGGATTCCAGTGGCGTGTTGTTGGGTAGACTATTCTTGAGAACTGCTAAAACAATAATCAATGTTTTTGATGAGACAATCTGTCTGGATTATCATGGAGATAAATATACCTTCAACATTGATAAAGCCAAAAAAAGACCAATGGATATGGAAAATACTTTGTCTGTTGATGT
Organism: Monilaria moniliformis; assembly: GCA_034509125.1. Classification (NCBI taxonomy): domain Eukaryota; kingdom Viridiplantae; phylum Streptophyta; class Magnoliopsida; order Caryophyllales; family Aizoaceae; genus Monilaria; species Monilaria moniliformis. Next base: position 6,416 of record JAYDZE010542817.1, read on the forward strand.
CATTGACCCCATAATCCAAAGATACCATGAGATCGAATTTCCGTAGGAAGATACCGAAGATTATTTATGGATCCCTGTTGTGCTGAAATCTGCAGGGATGAATGAGTTGCTAAATACACAAGGGATCAGTGATCCAGAGATTGAAGTTGAAATTCTCAAACTTTGTACAATCTTAGAACTAGAAAATGGGAAGGAGACCATCCAGCTGCCTAGGGTACCATTCGAAGAGAAGATAGACTAGGCGGTTAACAAGCCATCAAATGTGGAGCTGAAGCCTCTTTCTCAAGATTTGAAGTATGTGTACCTTGGAGAGGAGGAGACACTACTCGAGATCATCAACAACAAATTAGACAAGGAGTGGGAGGATCAGTTAAGCAAGTGCTTAGTAGACACAAAAGACTATTGGATGGACTTTAATCGATTTAGTAGGAATCAGTCCGGATATATGCATGCATTATATACATCTCAAAGACGATGCCAAACCCTAGAGAGACCCTCAAAGGAAACTGAACCCCAACATCCAGGAAGTCGCTCTCAGGGATATTTTGAAGTTGCTTGGTAAGGTATAATACATACCCTATCTCTGATAGCAAGTCGGTTAGTCTAGTGCATGTGGTGCTAAAGAAATCAGGCATTCAAGTTGTTGCAAATGAGCGAAATGAGTTGGTCCCGACCCGTCTAGTATCTGGCTGGAGGATGTGCATAGAATACTGAAGGTTGAATGCAGCCACACGAAAGGACCATTTACCACTTTCATTCATCGATCAAATGTTGGAAAGGTTGTCGGGAAAGAAGTTCTTTTTCTTTTTGGACGAGTATAGTAGTTACTTTCAGATCTTTGTTAACCCAAATGACCAGAAGAAAACCACATTCACATGCCCTTTTGGTAAATATGCTTATCGAAGGATGCCGTTTGAATTGTGCAATGCCCCCGGCATATTTTAAAGGTACATGATGAGCATATTTTCGGACATGATTGAAGAATGTATGGAGATTTTTATGGACCATTTCACGGTTTACAGGGAGTCATTTGAGAAGTGTTTATGCCATTTGGATGTAGTGCTAGAAAGATGTGAGAAGAAAAACTTGGACTTGAATTTCAAAAAGTGTCACTTAATGATGACAGAGGGCATCGTCTTAGGCCACTTAGTGTCGGAAAAGGGCATTCAAGTGGATAAGGCAAAGGTGGACGTCATTGAGCAGCTACCATTTCCAACGAATCAAATGGAGATTCTATGTTTCTTAAGAAATGCTGGATTCTATAGAAGATTCATCAAAGATTTCGTTAAGGTTGCCCAACCTTTCACTAGACTTCTCCACAATGATGTACCCTTCAATTTTGATAAAAATTGCCAAGAAGCTTTTCATACCCTGAAGAACAAGTTGGTCAAAGCCCCATTGGTTAGAGGCTCCGACTGGAATCTTCCATTCTAGACTATGTGTACTTGGCCAACGAATTGGAAATGAGAGCCATGTTGTGTATTACGTCTCAAAGATATTAAACCCAACCCAAAGCAATTATGACACAACCGAAAAAAGAACTGTTGGTAGTGGTGCATGCTTTTGAGAAATTTACGTCTTACTTGCTAGGATCGAAGATTATTGTCTACACCGACCAAGCCGCCCTTATGTACCTATTGTCAAAGAAAGAATCCAAGCCTAGGTTGATACATTGGATCCTGTTACTCCAAGAATTTTGATTTGGAGATTAGAGACAAAAGAGGAGCAAAAAATAAGGTGGATATCACCTTAGTAGGTTAGTTGGAGAAGAGGACGGATGACCCATCATCGAAACTTTCCTGGAAGAACATTTGTATGCAATCTTGGCAAAAAAATCAGAGGATGAGGATGAAATAAGAGAACCATGGTAAGCTGACATAGTAAACTACCTCTCCACTGGCCACCTACCATCTATGGAAACCCTCAGTAAGGTGAAAAGAGTGTTTGTGGGTTGACCTTTACCTATGGAATGTAAGGGTGGATCAAATCATCCGAAGATGCATCCCGAAAAACGAGCAAAGAAGTGTGCTAGAGCATTGCCATTCCTATGCTGTGGAGGATATTTTGGCGCTAAGAAAACAGCAAGGAAGATTTTAGACAGTGGTTTCTATTGGCCCAGTTCACACTGTGATGCACATTCGTTTTGTAAGCAATGCGACAGATGCCAAATGATGGGAGAAATCTCAAGAAGGGACGAGATGCCCCCGATGTCAGTGATAGTATGCGAATTATTCAATGTTTGGGTAATGGATTTCTTGGGACATTTCCCAATCTCCTATGGAAACATCTATATCTTGCTCGCCGTGGATTATGTATCGAAATGGGTAGAAGAGAAAGCGACATGGACTAATGAGGCCAATGAGGTATCATTATTCATTAAGTCTATCATCTTTAGCCGATACGGAGTTCCACGAGCTGTGATTAATGACCAAGGGATGCACTTCTGCAACCGACAAATTGAAGGACTAATGAAGAAGTATGGAGTACACCATAGACTGTCCAACCCGTACCTCCCCAAAGCAAATGGACAAGGTTAAGTAACAAATCGAGAGATTACGAACTCGAAAAGACCATAGGAGTCTCGAAAAAGGATTAGAGCATAAGATTGGATGATGCATAGTGGGCCTACCACACGTCATATAAGACGCCAATAGGGTTGTCGCCTTATCGCTTTGTGTTCGGGAAATGTGGAGTTGGAACGTAAATCATATTGGGTTACCCAGCAAATGAACATGGAAATAAGCAAGTGTGAGGGGTAGAGGAAGCTACAACTTCAAGAACTGGAGGAGTTACGTTTGGAAGCATATGACGCTACCATGTGATACAAAGAAAAGATGAAGTTATGGCATGACAAGAACATCCACAAGAAGGATTTTCAAGTAGGTCAGTTGGTGCTCCTTTTTAATCCAAATTGAAGCTTATGCCTGGAAAACTCAAATCCAAATGAAGGGGTCTTATGTTGTTAAAGAGGTTAAGTCGAACGGAGCTATAGAGATCCAAGAAATGGAAGAAAATGCAACACTCTTTGTGGTAAATGGTCAAAGATTGAAGCCTTTCCTCAAGGCTTGAGAAGCGTGTAGGGTGGAAGAAACTCCACTTTACATGCCCTATCCACTCGACTGAAGATCAAAAGGAACCTAGGTGTCTTATGTTGGTCAGCAAAAGCGATCATATCAAGAACAAAATGAGATACCGAAAGGGAATCATATGTACTAGTTTAGTAAGTTTAATTTATGTTTTTTTTTCTTGTTTTAAATTATTCCTTTTATTTCTTTATGTGTTCATTGTTTGTTTCTGCAAGGAGAGACACGTGGCAGAATGAGAAGACAGAGGGTTCAAATAATGGCATGGATATATTTGCTGTATGGAAAAGATCCGCCCCAGAGGGAATCAAATCAAACCCTAAAAAGAATCCCATCAGAGAAGTCCAGCATATATTTTTAAATTCAAATCGGATGAGGGAATCAATGGCTAGAGCAACGGAAGAGAAGACCCGAATCCTGAGAAATTAGGAACAGACGAATGTAGTCCTGAAAAAGCACGTGAGACAAAAGTTTCCCTGATTTGATATACCTTTTTAGACCTTTAATGCTAGCTACCACCCTCATTAGTCATTCACACACAAAAGGAAAAGCGAGAAAAACGAAGGACATTTCATCTGCAACCTTTTCAAAGAGCGAAACCCTTACCCCCACTCTTCCAAAACCAAAAATGGCCCAGAAAAGTAAGAAAAGAATGGCCATTTCGGAGGAGGTAACACCAACCAACACCCTAAAAACCTCCCCAACACCAGTGTCTGTCAAAATGGCCAGTCAGAGGAGCAAGAAAGCCAGAAAACCTGAGAAGAAGCAATAAGATGGGAGTCCACCTCTCGACCAAACAAATACCGAAGAGTACTGCAAAGAGTTGCGGGAAAGAAAAAAGCAAGAAATAGAGAGGATCTAGAGAGAAGAAAGCGCAAAGAAAGCCGCAGAAACTACCCAAGTGGAACCAGCCCAAGCAGATCTAGCCGATACCACACTGAAACAGCTGATGGAACACAACCTCGGGTTCAATTCAGACAATTTCCCACAAGGAGAAAGGGAGGATAGTCCACTGACCCCAAAATCAGCGGACAAAGAAAAAGCCCAAGAAGAAACAGAACGGAAAAGATAAGGGAAAGATTCCATGGAGCCCTTCTTTCCATTGGCAAGAAAGAAGAAAAACCAAGTTCAAACCCAGGGGTCCTCGGAGAAATCGGAGACGGTCTTCTCAGAAGGCCAAGAGGAAGGGAGCTTCGATTCAACATTCTCAATGTAGTCGACCCTAAGTTCAGAAGATGAAGTATCTCTTACCCATTTATCCCAAGTAAAGGCAAGGAAAATTCAGAAGAAATTGATGGACATGGACCTCAACCTGATAGCTCAGATCAAAAGTTGCCCCGACCCCGCATTCGCTGTAAAGGTATCCAGTCGACTCGGTAATGAGTATCGGTCTGGCCAGGTCCTTGATATCTTTTCTGTAGACACGTCGAATGTGAGCGAGAGATTCCTCGGTTATTTTAATAGGTTCAGATTTGAATAGATGTTGAATTTGCCTAATTTGCATGTGCCTAGAATTTTAGCTGATGAGTTTTTCAATTCCTTGGAGTTTTCTGCAGGTAACTTTTTGGAATAAGTTTCAATTGCTTTTAAGTTGTTTGGTGAAATGCATGAATTGTCGTTGTTAGAATGGAATGTGCGATTGGGAATTGTAACAATGGAAGAAGCCAGAGGCTATGAGTTCCAAACTGCTGAAATGGCTGTCCCGAACATGTATTCTTCACCATTCGACCAACAAACTGCCTGGTCAGTCTTGACACACCTAGCAGCCAAACCTTTTAAGGCTACTCACTCCCGAGCACACCATTTCTCCAATCCCCTTTTGAGAATGTGCCAAACATACCTAGCCTATAACCTGTTAGGACAAACTACTTGCTTTAATAGAGCTTCGGTTGCTGAGCTTTACTTTACATGGTGCATGCATCAGGGAATTAGGGTAAATTTAGGCTTTCAGTTGGCTTATCAGATTAAGCTAATTAGTTCACACCCCACGCGTAATATTACATTATGTTACATATTTGGAGCTTACTTGTATCATAATTATGTGTTGAATATGCCCGATGAATTATGCCTCAAACTGTGCCCCTACTAGCTCACTTTGATTTATATTTTTTGCGAGGTACTTTGGTCTTGTCAGTGCAAGATGGAATCCCCACATTCTACACCCCCGGGAGACCATCTTATCCTTAAATGTTGTTGCGCTCACCATTACACAAGACCAACAGACTGGCCAGACGAGGGAGGTAGAAATTGACAAGCTAAGCGACAAGATAAGTGAGAAGGAGAACCAATTGGATGAAGTATAGAAGTAGTTTAGGGATCTGGAGACCGCTATGAATCTTTTGTGGGAGAGCTTAGGAGTATTCACCACTGACATCTGGAACATGATCCAAACGCCACTCATTCCCCCAAAAGGTGTTAAGGAAGAGGAAACCGGGAAAATACCACTAGCCAAGCCAAACATTGATTGACAAACGGAAGATAAAGAAGAAACCCAACCAACCAAACTCGACCTCAACAAACCAAGTTCCTCCAGATGCGCACAGCCGTAGTCGGCGAAACCGGTGAACAATACTACCCCGCCCTAGTGTTTTTCTTTTCTTTCGTGTCCTTTTATTTTTGTCTTGTGTCTTTGTTCATTTTATTTTCTTTATTTTTGTCTGTCTGTTCTTAGTTTGTCGTGTAGTCAATCACATCCCGTACCTTAGATTCACCCTAGTTTCGTCCAAGTGTGAGGAGGTTGTGATTGCGTCGTGTGTTCTTTTCTATTTGACCATTATTAGCATAGGAGTGAACTAGGCAGTTAGCGAAATCAAATCTCCATAGTGGCTGAATAAATAGAAACTTGAGGATGATAGACTCACTGAAGTAATGTATAAACCTTACTATAAGGAGAGATTAGAGCCATAAGCGGGGCAGTCCCTACATCGATTCTTCTGAGAGTGCTAAAAACAAACAAAAAAACATAATTTGATATATTCTAAGGTCATGGTGTCAAATGATAGGAGGTATTTAGGCAGCCAATTGAGCTTAAAGTTCTTTCGAACTTGTACCAAATTCAATTGACCCTAGGATCCGTGATTGAGCCTGAATCCCTTCTTTTCTTTACACTCGGAAATTCATTAATGATAGAAGGAGATAAAGTATGTGTTTACATTCAAACTGGGCTAAATAAATTGAAACGAGGCAGCAACAAAATGAGCTTAAGAGAGAAAACAATATGTGCTACAAAGAAGCAAAAAAAAGAACAACACACTGCATGCACATCTGAAGAAAAAAAAGAGAAAAAAGTTGCAAGTCATTGAACGTATAGCCTGCCCAGAATGTTAGATATATAGAAAAAACCCGACGTGTGCTCTATCGCCTGGATCAAGTTCAATAAAGTTTAGAACCATTAGAGCCGAACCAAAGAATCCCAATAATTCCCAGCCCCATTGCGTCCCAAGCTAAGACCACTTTGAGCCACCAAGTGAGTTCAAAATATTTTAACTTATGCTAGGAAATGATCTTTTGGAATGTGGGAAATACCCGAGAAAGTATGGGATTGAGATAACCATGCATTATTTCAGTCGACACTTAACTCTTGTGTTGTTACTCTTCAGCCAAGTTTCATCGCTTGCCTGGTTGATCAGTTCGTTTTTTTATGCTGTTGGTGGTGGTGTTTCTCGTAGTTGAGTCTTGAGTCTTTTCTTTCATTTGTTGTTGTTATTTTCTTTTCTTTTCTTGTTGTGTCTGGGGAATAGTGAGTTCTATTCATAACCATGAGCTGGCAAGATTAATTGGCTTACGCTTGAGGACAAGCATAAGCGTAAGGAGGTTTGATCAGACCAGATTCCGGCCATGAATTTTTGTTTAATTCGCGCTACTTCATGATTAAATCTGCACAAAAGTGTGCCAATGTGCAACAACTTAGAGGAAAATCAGTGCTGGTAGTAAGATGGTTGCAGATGAAGAAATTAAGCAAAAAAGGAATCAGGAAGATCAGTACGCTGGCCAAGAGACATGTGCACAGAAACCGAACTCGGAGGATTGACACTTAGTGAAAATGATATTCGAGGAAAATAAGCCTCAAGCGCATGATAAGGAGAAAGGACCGCGTGGCACGTGGTCATGCCACGAGCGCCAACCCTAGGGAACCAGTATATAAGCCAGAGGAGAGAGCAAGAGAAGGGTGGTTGTTTTTAGAGAGTTCGATACACATCTTTTCTCAGCTCATCCCTACCATTGCAAATGGTTGGTCGACCCTCAGTTCGATACAATCCCGACCTTAGCCACCGTGTCCATAGTTCAGTCGTCGTCCAGTCTCTTGTATGGAAGAATCTGAAGTCAAACAATCGTTTTTCATCTTTGTTTCCTTGTTATTTAGTTGTAAATCAGAAGAGGCATTAAGCGTTGAACCTTGTTGTTTTAAGTTGTATTTCGTTCCGTAGTGTTTAACAATTCATCCCTCGTTTTACGTTTAGTTTATAAATATGTTTGCTTTGAAGTTTGATGTGTTTATTTTCTCTTTTCAGCTTACTGTTGTTATTTTCTTTGTCGTTAACCTTTAATCCATGCTTAATTTCTAGGAAGTTAAATCATCATTTTATTTAAGAATGGTAGCGAGTAGTTAGGCAGTTTGAATCTTATGTATGTTTTAATTTTTCTTTTATCATTCCAGCAAGAACAAGTGCCCACCGGAACTTATTCCGGCAACTACGTATTTCCCAAGTCTGATCGATTGAGTTCGGGGAAGAAAGAGATGACAGATCTGCAGTTGACCATAGTGGTAGTTGATGCATATTTTAGAATATATATGTAACATCCCTAAAAAGGGGTTAGTCGGAATAGTGATTTTTCCGATCGTCGAACAAGGGTTTCGACGATAATTT
>JAYDZE010542828.1:0-14362 GCA_034509125.1 Monilaria moniliformis
GAATATGAGACAAGGCCTGAACTTGATATCATGCCCACCCCACCTACACCCACCCCCCCCTCCCTCCTATAGGTACTTTGCTTTCACAAAAAAATGAGGGATTAACAAGAAAACTGAAATCATGTACAATCACGAGTTCTACGAGTTAGTAACTATTTTACTACAATAATAAGAATACTACTAATATCAACATGATTGTGATTGGGGGTTGAAATTATTGCTACAGTTGAAATTTTTAGTGTTTGTTAGTTCATGTATAATAATAATAATAATTACATATTATTTTTTTAGGGATGATGAGATGTGGAAAAGGAGATCCTATTTCCAGAAAAGGGAACCTTTTTGCAATGTACTCACAAACACCCAGCTAAAGTTTAAGCTCAGAAAGAAGAATCTCCACAAACAAAGAAAATAAAAACAGTCAAAGAAACCAAATGGAGAAATAATGCAAACACAATTCTTATTTATTTCACAAAAAATATTAATAACAATAATGATTATTGTTAGTCAAAAATAGTAATTTGTTGAAATAAATTGTGGCAGTGTTTTTTTTTCCTGGAAAATGAGAACTAAACCATTTATAGTAAGAATACTAAGAAATGGCGATATATTAAGTCCCAGAAAAGCAGCAAGACAAAGGACGAATGGGGGAATTCAAGTGTTGGCACCGTACACCAAAAGATTTTTTCAGTTGCAGAAGGGCGTTGAATCCAAATCCCAATTCCTTTAAATGGAAACAACAAGCGAACAAAAATAAAACCATTATGGTCGCCACACCCATTAAACAAAAATTAGTATTTTTAATCAAATAACCAAACCCCATTAAGATCTTGAACTTTGATTTCCTAAAATAGAAAAACTCAACTGTCTCACAGAATTCTATCACTCTAGTTCAGAAAACTAGACAAGCAAAAATGAAGGATATAAAAATATATACTTTAGTAGCAAAGTTTCAACAATCAAGAATAACGGGAACCTAGGAAGAAATTAAAAATGAGAAAAATATTATCTAAAGGGTAAAAAACAGAAGAAGAGGAGAATTTTCTTTCAAACTTTGTGAAGATGAAATATATGTGCAGTTATTTATAGATATAGATATATGTATTCGTTTTCACGTACCTTGGAAAACAGGAACATTGTAAATGGAGGAGGAGAGAAGGAGAGGAGTTGGAAAGATCGGCGATGAATGAATCGAAATATCGAATCTCGGAGGAGAGAGAGAGGGAGAGAGAGAGAGAGAGAGAGAGAGAGAGAATATGTAGATATGACAGTCAGGCTCCGACCCACCCTCACTCTGTCTATATGGTATACAATACTATGTAGAGTAGTAGTACTATATTTTTTCATCTTAAATTCACTCCCCTAAACCCTTTCTGCACCTGTCTTTTTATTTATTTATTTATTTAATGTATGCCACATACTAGATATTTATTAATACATATAAAAAATAAAAATCAATAGTATTGATTGGATGACTTAGGAATTAATAAATATGCATCCCCATTGTGGAAAATATGTATTTAATATCTCCATCTCTTAAAATATATTCATTTTTCTTCTTCATCCGTCCCATAAAAATATATATATTTTCTTCTTTTTTTACACATTATCCCATCATAAATTATTATAATAACATCCTTATGATTATAATTAATTTACAATCATTTTAAATAATAATAGCATTAAAATAGATCTCATTCTTCACTTGCAATACAAACAATAATAAAATAAGACATTTTATCAATTCACAATACAAATAATACTATATTTTTTAAAAACACATGTCCAAAGAAATATCATGCTATTTTATTATCATATTAATTATTAATTATTTCTACGATTCAAACTTTCTCTCTAAGAATGTTGCCTTAAAAATTAACTATTCGTAGACTTCATTATTAATATTTAACTTGAAGATGATTCAATTTTATTATTCTAATCAACATACTAATTTTATAACTTGAGTATGCTATAACTAAAAACTAGAAAACACATTTTCTGAAAAATTACAATAACTAAGTTTTTTTTTTTTTTGGGATAAATGGGTATTGATACAACACGTACGCAACATGACTTTAAGAAATGGAAATTGAAAACAATGCACATGCAATTAAGAGACGGTAAATAAAATACAATCGAAACAAATATTGAACGGAAAACAAACATAAGACTTAATTATTAAACTACTAATTATCATTGCATCATGCCAACACGTGCTCAATCAAGTCGGCTCCATCCAAGTAGATGACTTTAATTCTTTTTCAAACATATATTTCGGAATCTCTCTTGAGATACATTTCGAATCTGTCAACAAAATTATTTAAAATCATATATTGTCAATTTGTGTGATATTTTCTATCGTATACATAGACGAACGACATGTGACAATTCGTAGATTTCAAGATTCCCAAAAATTAAGATATAGATTTTCCTTATATAAATCATAAATATTAAATTATTAATATTGTCAAATGTCAATTATCTATAAATGCAATATTATATGTCAATAGTATATAGCAATAGATGATCCAAATTGGAACAAAACAATGGATTATTTAGGTATCATTATAGTTGATCTACTAGCTTACGTTGGGTTTATTACTAATAAATTGGCATGTCTACACAACGGGACGATTCATTCATTCCAATGCATACAATTGGGCAATCGAGCATCCTGAAAAACATAAATTGCACATGGACAAAAATTTCTCAAGCATTTGATAGCTTTTGTTTAAGCAACACATGAGGCATTTCAATCAACCGTGCCACCATTATACTCCGGTTGTCTAATTGTCATTATGCAATTTTACGACTTGTTTGGTAGCCGTGTTAGATTAAGCCATTAATTTCTGCCTACTGTATTCACTACCTATGTGAGGAATAACTGTTTGTAAAAAAATTCATCAGAGAAATCTTTCATTAGCCGATTGTGTGCCCCCTCACAATCTAGTTGTACATATTATCTTCTGTGTCGTCCTCCAATATCTCAGGACTCATCGTCGTCATATTATGAGGTGACGAAGCCATAAAATGAGAAAATGAGAATGTTTGAGAAGTGTAAATTGAGTAAATTTCGAGGTAGGATGTGCACCCTATTTATAATAATTAGAATAGTAAAAAAGAATATTAAAGAATGTGAACGTTCTGTTCTTCAAACGATGGAAAAGTTTAGAAAAATAAATAGATTAATATAGACTACCAAATAATCAAACGGTAAAAAAAAAAATACAAACACACAAAAATCTATAATTCGAATTTAAGATTATAGACATAAAACATCTTATAAGAATACCTTATCACTTAAAAGATACATGCTCCCCAGGATCAACTAGTGGCGAAGCCACACAGAGGCATGAGGTATCCATGGGCCCCCCATTAATTTTGAAAAAAATCAAGGGTATTTTAGTAATTTTTCATTATTTATAAATTAAAAAATATTTAAAATTGAAAATATTGTTAACCTAATTCCACCTTCTTTACTTCCGTGTAATCCTTTCGCTGTTGTTGTTCGTGTTTGTTATTACTATTATAAATCTGTGTTGTGAGGCAGAGCATGTTTTGTTGGATTTTTTATGATCCTTTGACTCCTTTTGGTAGTAAGTTAGTGATTTTTTCATTTTTTTCTTTGCGCGATGTTTGTAGTTTCTTAGGTTTTCATTTGATGTTTCTTTTAAGCCTAAATGCAATTGCTTATGAAGTGGATAAGTGCAGAATGATTTCGAGTATGAATTTTTGTAGTTAATTCTCTTCGTTTAGAATTAACAATTTGTGTTTTGAGTATCGAATTTGGTTGAAAATTAGCTATTTTTTAACATTATGACTTAATTTATATAATATTATTTACGTTTATTTTTTTAAAATTCTTCTTGAGCCCCCAAAACTGAAATCCTAGCTTCACCACTAATATCAACTATTCAATTTTTAAATAAGTTATGTGACAAAAAGTTTAGCAATTCTGAATAGTAACATATTTTGAAGGTTCAATTTCTATTTGCTAATCATCTGGAAAAGAATCCCCTAATTTCAGAGCAACTTATTCCTGTAACTGAGTATTTTAGGGTAAAAACGTAACGACAAACAATATTTATTTAGGCCACCTTTATAGTAATAACTGTAAAACTGCTAGCCACTAGGCTATCTCCACTCAAGACTTCTTGCGATCACAAAAAAAAAAAAAAAACAGATTTTTTTCATTACAATGCTAATTGCAATACATTTTCGGTCAAAAAATTGAAATATATTAGATGCATTAGGAAGTAATGACTCAAAACTACCTAAATAGTGCTAATTCCCTGTAATTTGTTTTATGTGAACATTACCCAACTAACTCAACAAAATCATGCGAAGAAAAGTAGTAGAATCTATTATGGAGATTTCCACAACATATCTTCAAATACAAACGCAACTTTTTTGTTTTTGAGTGCTTTTGCAACAATACTATTCTCTTAATATATACTAAATCCAAAAATATTAATACTTTAACATATGACTAAATATTAATGAAATTAGGAAAAGAGAAGTGGACCAATCATATTCATGTATTAGTACAGAAACAAATGGTAGAAAATTTATACATGAAAAATTGTATACAAAATAACATATTGGCTGGGCATGGGAGGAGAGACTGTGGATTCGATTTAATAATCTTTTTTTTAAGAAAGAAAAAGAAAACGCCAGCCTTTCCTGCCCACATTATCAACCATATGTTACAACTGGCAATTTGGTTAAAAAAATTTGAAATCTGAATCCAAACAAATTGGAAAGTTTATGTTACGTGTTATATATATATTTAAAAAATTGAAGGACTTGTTTACGTCAAACTAGTCGAATCTTATTAAAGCAATTTCTCCTGCATTGAATTCTATTTTATGCATGCGAATAGAGTTATTTCTAGCTAAGGGTATGTATTGGATTGATCCTTTTGTAAATCAAATACGATTTTTTTAACATGTGTTAATATCATCACTTTAACTAATTTGTGGTAAATCTAATTTCTTTGAACTCTAAAATGATTACATTTCAACACTAAAACCATATTGTTTAGTGTTAATATTATTAGAATATTTCTAAAATTATATAAAATTTACAAATATTTGTCAAATGTCATAAATGATTTGGCAATCGATTTTTCACTAAAACTTGAAGATAGTCTCCTAGGAATCTGAATCCAAATTTATATCTAATTATATTATATATTTTTAATTATAAATACCAACAAAATTGTAAATATGACATTAAAATATAAATTTAGATTCGAATTTTGACCCGTTCTTTTTTCTAGAAAATACCCTTTAAATATAAAAGTAAATTTTAGATCTTGTATATTTGATGGTTTTTTTTTAAAACCAAGAAAACACGGAATTTTATTCATTTGAATCCTCCAAAACAATATTATCTAACTATAATGGAAAATCATTCAACCAAACCCTCTCCAACTCCTCTTCTGTAGCAACCTGAGCTAGTCGATGTGCTACCTTGTTAGCTTCTCGATACATATGTGAGACTCGACTAAGATTATGCTTCCTAGCAACCTGTAAGATCTCTCTCACATCATCTGGGACATACTCCATGCCATTAGTATCATCCACCATTATCCTAGCTGTTAAGGCCAAGTCTGTAAATAATTCTATCAGAGCTCTCTGCCTCTCCATACTGAAAATGATACCTTCCACAACAGTCATCATATCTGTGATTATAACATTAGATCGAGGCGGGATTTTCCTTACTTTTGCTGCTACAACTTTCTCATTCCAGTCACGTGTGATGGTTCCAACACCAAAGGTGAGGCGTGCCGGATTGTGATGTGCATCCACATCAACATGGTAAGTCCCCCTTCTCGGCCCTTTCCAACATTTCTCACCACAAACAAATCCTAGATTTCGGTTTAGATTGAAGCTCTCTCGGGCTCCCTTATGTGCTTCATACATGACTCTGCTACCCTTGATCGATGGAGGCTGCAAGGAGTCTTTCTCGCCATGCATTATTTAAACCACACACAAACTTCCATGTCACATCAAATTGCATACTCTTGATCCCCCAGCTTACTTCTTACTGACTCGGCCACTATCCCAAGCCTAGCCCGTAAATGTGATGTTTTATAAATATAACAAGTACATTACCATGGAACATGACTTTCAAATGTAGTTCTCAGATGCATAGACTTTACATTGTATGCAATTTTCTCCTAATTTTATTTTGCAATGAAATTGAAGATGATTTAAAAAATAATTATATAGCCTAAAAAACGTAAAATGACATCGCCGATGGCATGAATTGTCCATGTTGGCAATCCTTGTTGCCAAGGCAGTTACAATTTTGTCGAAAAATAAAATTAGAAGAAAATTAAACAACTTAAAGCAATGTATTTCTGAACAAAATTTAAAACCGTGTGCGAAACTAAAATTGGAGTAAAATTCGTATACTGTAAACCAGTCAACCTATGTAATAAGTATCATACTTATGCCATACTCTCAATAACAACCTATATATGCGTATCACGATTAGTCGTCTTCGTGGTGCAGTACAATCTATGAGAAACACAAGCATAAATGACCTGAGTGAGATAACATTTAATGGTATAATAGATTAGGTAGGTATGGAGGATTTCAAAATTATTATAGTTGTGTGCGTGTGTGGAATTAATATAATATATATACATATATAGGTGTAACTTATTAATTGGTATAGGATGTGGTCCTCATTAACATCAATAGAAATGTCCATATTTTCAGCCTCCACATTTTTGGAATTTTCTAATATATGTTTACTTTTTTATTTTTAGGATTTTCCTGTCTTTTATTTTTGTTACTTTCATTGCGTTTTCAGATATTTACATGTTTCGTAAGGTTAAGGGCCATAACTAAAGAAGTGCTTATTAAATTCTCAAAGTAGAACCATTTGATATTACCTTCTTAATTTGTACTTACTCGAGAATTTAAAATTTGACGGTTTTGACCTTTATGACTATCCGAAATAGAGAAACATGACTATTAACTCAGTTCCAACCTTTTCAATTGGAGGTGGATAGGAAATGGAATGCAAAACCAATAATGATGAAACAATTCGACCAATATAAAGTTACAGTTTTTTTTATATGCACGTATATATAGAAATTAATAGCTGCGATCTTCGGTGCGTATTAGGTAACTTACGTTCTTGTGCAATAGCATGCAGATCTATTTTAGGTGATTGTTGACTAGATATTACATTCTGCATAGTTTTTAAGATAATATATATCTATTACACCGCTCTTTAACTTGTATCCACTAAAAATATAAAATATAGTGAGTATTAAAAAATAACTTGATTTAGGAAATTAAAAGAAAACCAATAAAGTCTACCAATTTAAGAGCTTAATATAACACAAAAAAATTAAAAAGCTAATGAAACAAAACTTTGAAGTCCATGACTGAAAAAAGAAATATTCTCCATATACTTCCCTATATAATTAATACCCATACCTTCCACCATATTATATTTGCAGCAGCGAATTAACGTCATAGCTTTTACTTGAAGAAAACTCCTTATATAAGTGGAAATAATTTGTACCGTTAAATTAATTTGTGCAGATTTTCATGTAAATTATAAATATGTTGGGTGTCTAAGTAGCCCACTGATTTGGACGACACGTGTTAGGAAGAAGAGGATGGCATGATTCATAATTCTTCATGTTATTTTGTTTCATTTAAACTTTCATGCATACAATTCAACCTCTATAATTAGTTAATTTCGGGTTAAAACTACCGCAGCTTGCAGACAGGAATTTATGGCTAAGAGTACTTAGTTCATTTGCATTTATGGAATGAAGCTTCAACACTGTCCAAATATTTATTTTGACAGCCCGACTACAGGCTACAGTCTACTGTGTATATTTAAAGGAATTTATTATTAATATATATTTTTATTCAGCTTTCGAATCTAGGCCCAAAATCATACAAGCTCAAACTCAAAGTCCAACTTCCTATACTTCTAAACATGGCTCTTCATATCAGTTTTAAAGAGACCGAATCAAAGTTGAAGAGCTTTAGAAGATGAAGATAATTTCTCTACAACGAAATTAGCTCAATATCCAAGGTGTCCCGGCGAGCTTCAACGCGTTCTTGGTCGGAAGCGTCTCAAAGCAATGTACGATCCGAAGACATGGCGAATGCCCTCTGCATTAACGTTATAAAGCTTAAGACTAAAGTCAAGCCCAATGTTAGATCCGAAATAAGGCGAAAGCCCTCTGCATTGACGTTATAAAGTTCGAAGATCAAGCCAAGTCTAACGGCGAATGTCCTCAATAACATTATAAAGTTTGAAGATTATGCCCAAAAGAATCAGACATATTTCTTCAATAAATTTCAAAGACTACCCAAAGATCGTTCGAAGGGCAACTTGAAGTGAAGAATAATAGGAGCAAATGGAGATGGCAATTCGCAAACACATACAAATATTAAAGTTGCATGTAATATTATATTTATTAAATTAAATACATAGTTTGTCTTTACACTCGGCATTTTCGTTTCTCATTTTTTTAATGCTAAACCCGCTAAACAATCAAATACCATTTCAAACTATGACCATTTTTATCAGAATGCGTAATGCATACATCCTAATTAGAATTTCGGGAATTGGCTTGAGTAGGATTGGGAGAAGAAATTGGAGCTCTCAGAGGCAGAAGCTTTGTCGATTAAGTTGGAGGCGGCGGTGTAGATAGGGATGGGACGGTACGGTATATCGTATCGAAATTATCATACCGTATACCGTTCGGTATAAGTAAATATCATATCGTTACCGTACCGTATCTTTCGGTATACTGAAATTTCGGTATGAGAATTTCCCATAGCGTTACCGTACCGTACCTAAATCCGGCATACTGTAAAGGTATGGTATACCGGATTTCGATACGGCATACCGAAATACCTTTATACCTAATTATCGCTTCATACCGAAAATGCCATTTTATACAAAAACTACTAAAATGTCATTCAATATATTATGATAATATCCAAATCAAAAAAACTCCAACACAATAACCAAATTACAACACATTCAAAATTGTCTCACAATTAGAAACACAATTCATAAAGTCCAAGTACATTACACAATACAAAATACTTGCACGCTAGCAGAATTTTTGGAAGACTGATCGGCTGAAATGTCAAAACCAAAACCATCAAGCTTCCAAGCTCCATTAGACATAAGGATAGTCTACTACAAAAATTCAAATAGAAAAACACTAAGAGTTCATCCACAATCTGCAGCAGATTAGCACTTATACAAAACTAGAGTAGGGACAATTTGTTGTTTATATGCAGATACGTACATTGAGTGAGTGAAGATTAATTCAGCAAATATGTACAGATTTCAATAATTCAGCCCTCACTGCCTTCGTTCGTGCATCTCACCAGTTTCCAGTTTTACATATTATTTTTATATTTTGTAATTTGTTGAACAAAAAGTGTTCCTTCAAATTTAATAGTAATAATAGTATGAAACTATATAGTTCTACGGCTAGAAATTTCTCACAATGTGTTTTACTCATAAAATAATATGAAAATCATTTCAGTGAAAAAGATAGTTTGAGACTTAATATAGGCACAACGCTATTAAAGCAAAAACGGCATTAGATTGAATGCAGAAATTCCAAAATAAATAAATGTGAGTATGAGTAAATAAGATGGAAGTGCTTAACAAAACAACCGTTGAAGAAATCATCAAATTGGAGCAAATACGAAGACCAAAAACGAGCAGTAGAGACCAACATTTGTACGCAAGATATTAGACAAAGAAGTTGATACCTCATCAATTTACTAGTATTGTCTGTGACATGCCTAATTCTTGGTGTGTGTTGAAATGCTACTAAACTAATTTGACAAAATTATAAACAAACACAGCAGCAAGGAAGCTACAGCCTACTGGTAGGGGATATATATCTAACATTAAAATGTATATTGTTGAGGACTGTATTTTATTTCATTTGTTAAACTTCTAGTAGGTGATATATATCTAACATTAAAATGCAATGGGAAATCATTTATTTTCTGAAAAATATGAAGTAATAGTTCTAGTAAGATTTATTAAGACGGTGCAAAAACAAGGCATCTATGTTCATCTGCAAATTGGGCCATAATGGAATTTTGGGTAATTTCTCTTACATTATTTAGATGAATTTCTTGATTTTTCAAAGAATTTGATTCTATATATATTTGTTGATGCAGAGGGTTTCTGTGTGGTTGAAATATATACGTAGGTTTGTGAAAGCTAGGATTTATTTGCATGCATAAGCGTGCTGTATTTGTGTATTCCCTATTTGCATGAGGATTCTTAAACACATAATCATACTTTGCAAGTTCGTGTTTCTCCAAACTAAGTTTTCTTCCGATTAATTTACTTTGGTTGATTCATAGAATTTTCAAACGTGGAACGACTCTAACTCCCTCGTAGCACGCAGAGGTACTAGTTTTTGAGCAAGTGAAGGTTTTGGATGATCATTGTTCTCTCCTTTTCCCTTTATGGGCCAGTTCTAACTATTTTTTGCTTGACTTTAAATGCTTTGTGCAGAGTTACTCACTAGAGGATAATAGTTTTGATCTACGTCAATTCCTATATAATGCAAAATGGCCATATCAGTTCCGGAAGATAGATGAACTCGCGAAGCAGTTGGATGGTGATAGGGTGGCTACTGCAAACAAAACTAATAGTAATTTTAATAGCGGCTGAAACGATACTCTCCCACCATGACAAAATTTATAGTAATTTCAATAGCGGCTGATCGATACTCTCCCACCACGATACTTGGTTTTATTCATGTATTTTTGGTCTTTGGGTCTTAGATGGTGATATAGTGATGTCCATTTTAATTGGAGGTGGATGTTGCTATTAAAGTAAAATCAGATGTAATTTAATTGGTTTTTATTTTTCATTTGGCAATCCGAGCTTACCGATGGATCTATCTGTCGGTATTTTTTTAATTCGGTCGTTGGTTTTCTGACGACAAAGATCACTGAAGATTCTACCGTTTATAGTCCGCCGGTAAAATTTCCCACGGACAGTATCCGTCGGTATTTTTTTTTACCAATAACGATTATAGTGACGTCACGTATCCTTTGGTAATCAAGATTACCAACAGATTTTTGTAGTTTACCAACGAAAATATTCGTCGGAAATTTCCTCTTTTTTTTGGTAGTGTTCCAATATCAGGAGAAGATAATCTTTATTTCCAATAAAGATTTTTTGTTTTGTTTTTCTCTGACTAAATAATATAACTCACCCTAGTTATGAAGTTAGTGAGGTCCCATTTTTCATTATTTTATTTTTGGATATAGGAAAAGAAAATTGCGCAGCAAAATGAGGCCTTGCTGGAAAAGGTAACCGGAAAATAAGCCAAAAGAAAATACTTGCAAAGAAAAAATTAATCCATACTCCCAATCATGATTAGTATCTAATGACTGTTTCCACTTTCCGTCATGCTTAATCAACGATCAAATTGATAAATAATTGTAATTAATTATTGATTAATCGGTCAATAATACTACAATTATTTTAGTTAATATGGGAAAAAATGCAGATTGAAGAGCTTAGACAGCAAGCAAGGCTAAGCAGCAATGAAAATGGTTTGATTGTGAGCAAAGATTGTTGCCTGAGTTGGAGGTCAATGCACGAATGCAGATCCACCAATGAAATAAAATACAGTCCTCAACAATATATACTCCTCAAAATTATTTCCCAATATTATCAACAAACACAGCAGCAAGGAGGCTACTGGAATGACATGAAGGGAGTCCTCAACAAACCTCATGAACCACATTTGCATCTCAGACTGCAAATTCTTTCCAAGCTCTACAGTTTCATTCATTCCCATACATAGATCTGAATAACAAGTGCAATAGGACGGAGAACAAAAAAGAATCAAAAGGCCGCATGCAATCTCACTTTACAGCCTGAAGATAAGGAACTCGACAGCAGCGGACGGCGGAGGGGGCGGCAGCAGCTTCTGGTTTGGAGTTCGAGTGGGAGGAGACGGGACGGCAGCAGATTTGTGGCGACCCCGACGGTGGCAAGACGACGACGGCGAGGAAGCTGGAGCTGGAGCAGCCGCGGCGTGCATGGGACTTAGGAGGGGTGACCGCTGGGTGCGTGGGAGGGAATGTGTGAAATGTGAATTAAGAAATACTAGTGTTTGCAAATTTCACTTAGTTAATTAGTTTATTTAATTATTTTAGAATTTTTAAATATATAAATGTATATATATTTATATGTATTGGTATATACCAAAAATTATAGTATATACCGTAAAATACGTTATATACCGATTTTTCAATAAACTGCGGTATACAAAAATTCATACCGTTACCGTACCATAATCATTCGGTACAGTATCATACCGTACTGAAATTTATGGTATACCAAAATTGTAACACCCCTTACTCGATAGGTTTCCCTACCGAATAAGTGATGTTAAGTTTGGTATCACGGACTCTCGAATAAAAATTTTCCTTTTTGTTTCAAAAATATTTGTTACAATATTTCAATTAATACATATCGTAGTGGACCCTAACTACACGTCATGCCACATTTTATACATTTATTAATATTTCATCTTCAAGTGACTCCTTCAGGATGCAGCCGAACGATCCATCACCAATTGTTATTCCTGTAACCAAACAAAGTGTTACTTTACTTATCAGACTTTCTTATAGTCCAATATTTTATTTTCATAATATTAATTGTCTCATCTTATTCTTCCTTTAATAATCTTCTTTTTAACTCATCTCATATATTTATAACTTATTCCATCAAATATTCCTTTTATTCATATTCTCTTCCTTTATTTCTTTTATATTACTTTTACTTACTTTTCATTTTTACCTTAAATTATTCAATTATAATCTTTAGATTCACAGTTTTACTTTGACAATTCAACACTTCAGATTATCCCCATAATATCCACTTAAATCCCTTTGTTAAGTTATACAGAAATATCAGTATCAGATAGCACACAAAGCATATTGATATCCAACACATTATTATAATAACAAATATAGCCCATAAAACTGCTTATTCATATGACTTATTTTTCTTTTCTCATCTTATTCTGAATATAACACTTATTCTTTCCTTTCAATATTTTATTTTCTCTGTTTAATCTTTTTATTATACTTTCTTTCGTTTAACTTATATGTTACCTTAGCATCATATTTAATTACACATATTTTTTTTGATATAGCTTTTATTCCACATTTTATCTTTACTCAATTTCTTATCAATTGTTACCATCAGATTTCACTTAACAAGTATATAACAATTATTGTTTCACATATTATCATATTTCCATAATTAACCACGCTCGTCAAGCATATAACAATCACAAGTAGTCATGTTCAATTCACATATAGCACATAATCACTACAATAGCCCCCACACTTAGCTTGGCTTCATAACATAGGTACGTGGCACTATGAACCACACAGGTTCTAGCCCCTGACAGAGTTTATGGCTATGCCTAGGCAAACTTATACGCCACACAGGCAAACATATACGCCACACAGGAAAACATATACGCCACACAGGCCAACTTATACGCCACACATGCCAACATATACGCCACACAGGCTAATATATACGCCACACAGGCCAACATATACGCCACACATGCCAATATATATGCCAAACAGGCCAATATATACGCCACACAGGCCAAGATATACGCCACACAGGCCAACATATACGCCACACAGGCACTAGCGCGACTCGCGCGCAATATCACATCACATCCTTATCCCCCAATAGCAGTACTGCAGTCCTTATGGCATGCCAATTATACCCAATTCACTAGACCAAGCTTGGGGCATCACACATATAATCACAATCATTTTCATATTTCACATTCTCATTTATTTGTTTATCTTTATCATTATTTCATAACATATTCTTTATTTGATCCAAATTCATCAAGATTCCCATATTCAATCACATAGGCACATTCTTCCATATTTCATTTTCCACATCACAGTACACATAGATTATTCCATATTTCATATTTCATATCATATTGTAATTAATATAATTATGTGCATTCTTTATTTATCATCTGTTTCTCATCTTTTACTTTAAATCTTTTACTTATCTTTTACTCATATCTTATCACTTTTATCATGTCTTATTCATTACTGAGCCCCATACTTGGCTTGATATCATACACGGATACACGGATCGTTGCTCAAGCATGAGCACCATATATAGCCCGCAACGGCGCCATATAGCCCGGTAGTGGGCGAACACTTCCAATCTCACATCATATTGTTTCATGTCATCTCATATCATATTATCTCATTCCATCTCACATCATTTCATATCCATATCATATGCAGATCCTATG
>JAYDZE010542839.1:0-14362 GCA_034509125.1 Monilaria moniliformis
TCCTGCCCAACTGAAAGTAGATGAATTTGTTTTGAGAAAGGCCTTTTCACGGTTTGGTGACATTGAGAAGATAACTGTGTTTCCAGGTCGCAGTTATGCATTTGTTCGTTTCAGAGATGTGATGGCAGCCTGCAATGCTAAAGAAATTCTGCAGGGGAAGTTATTTGGAAATCCCCGTGTACATATTTGTTTTGCAAAGAACGACATTGGGCCATCAAACAGAGAGAGGAACTCAAATGCTCCTCCTTCACCACACATTGGAAAATATGGACGCACTGAATATTTTGATGACTTTCGATCTGATAGGCACTATGGTCATATATCTGGGGATCCCGGCATCAGATCTCCTCCTTATGCACCACATCTGGATCATGGTGATCGTAACATGAGGCATACTAATTCCTGGTCCGGGAGAAACAATATCCATGAGCAGAGGAGATTCCCAGGGAAAGGGTCTGAGCTAGGGTTATCCGCAGATATTTATGATCATCCCCATAGCCCTCCAAGGAACATGAGATCACATATTCGTGAATTCTCTCCTGAAGGTTTTCCTCATCAAGGTCCTATCTATGATGATCCGTGGGATTTGCCTGAAGATGTCTCTCTCTTGCATGGGATAAAAAAACTGAAGACCGACACATTTCCTACTGATAATGAGTTACCAGAATATCCATTATCTGATTTAGAGAAATCGAAACGAATGCCCTCTCGTAATTTTCCTCAGTCTGGTCTCCTTGATAACAATGACAGTTCCGTACATTCAGGTTATAGACCAATTCCTGAGCGTTTGATGAACACTGGCCAATCATTCGTGGAAAGGGGTGATAATTGGAATACACCATATGATGATTTTCCGGTTGCTCCTATGCTGATGCCTCCCCTTGATCGGAGAAAATTGACTCCCGATTCACGTGAATCTTCCTCAAAAGAAGTGTGGAGGTGGGAGGGAATGATAGCCAAGGGAGGAACAACTGTTTGTCGTGCTCGCTGCTTCCCTGTTGGTAAACCGCCGGACATGGTCCTGTAAGTAGTAACCTATCATAATCCTCTTGCAAACAGGTTTCATGTTTATCGGTTTCCCAGAAGCTTTCAAGGTTTTATGGCTGCATAAATTGCTGCCGTAACTATTTTAATTTTATCGGGAATCGGTTGAGCACTCCGTTTATTACAGCCTTCATGCTTATCAGATAGTGCACTTGATATGCTAGAAAGATGAATAAACACATCCAATATTTTCTCATTTGGACATTTTTTTTCCTTGGAAACATAAAATACTAGAGGAGTATGGCTACTGCAGAGAATTTATTGAAATGATATGTGACTTGTACTATTTTATCAATTGTACTTGGATATAGCCTTTTCATTACCTTTTTCACCTTATGCTACCAGATTACTTATGAAATGATTTTGAATGATGCAGGCCTGAAATTCTTGATTGTACAGCGAGGACTAGCTTAGACATGCTCGCGAAGCATTACTATCAGGCCGCTAGTGCTTCGGCTGTCTTTTTCGCCCCACAAAATGATCCTGACATTTCATATTACAATGAATTCATGAGCTATCTTGGGGAGAAGCAGCGGGCAGCAGTTGTAAAATTGGATGAAAGGAACACCTTATTTCTTGTACCTCCTTCGGAGTTCTCCGAGAAAGTTCTGAAAGTACCAGGTAAAGTGAGCATCTCTGGTGTTGTCTTGAGGTTAGATCCTCCTGGTTCTTGCTATGGATCTTTTCCTCCAATCGAAATCCGAGAAACTTCATTTAACTCGTTCCAGAATGACTCGGTGTACCAGAATCCAGTCTCACCATCGGGGCCTTACTTGCCGCCTCCACCACCTTTTACCGGCTATGACAAACCTGGAACCGTAGGACCTATTCCCAGGAAGTCTAAGTCTTCAATTAGTGATATGCGGTCAGTTGATGCTCAGGGGCATGATTATGTTCGGAAGCCTGCACATGGAGCGGACTGGTCTCCCCACGATTATCAGAACTCGAACCCCAGTATTAGAGATACTACACCACAGGCATCCGATCCGCCAACGGGTTCCATGGGTCACCCCTACTATGCTGCTCCTCGACAAATGCAGGAAGCAACTCACAGTAGCTATACACCCGGAAACTCGGGTCCCCTCACGAGTGGAAATGGCAAGTGGCCTGTTCAGGAAAACCCTTCTATTCCTTCACCGTTGCCTGTTGCAGGTCTCCCCACAGAGCAACTTGCTCAGCTGGCGTCGTCTCTTCTCGGGCAACAGGGACAATTGAGTGGTGTATCGAGTTCAGGAGAGTATAAATCATCAGGAGGAAACATGAATCAACCGGGATACCAGCACAGGATGCCCCAAAATTATGGATTACCTAATGATCAGATGTCAACCGATTTCCCACCATCACAGTATAATCAAGTGTGGCAGTTGCTGCAGCAGCAGTCCCCAAACTTAGTTGCATCGCAACGAGAGGCTCAGTTAAACCAGCAGCAGCAGCAGCAGCAGCTTCAAATTGCCGAGCAAGATGATCCCGACGCTGATCCACAGAAACGTTTAGAAGTAACGCTGCATCTTGCCGCAGCTCTTCTTCATCAGATCCAGCAAGGGAAAGGTACCTGAAAGATTGAAATCGTTTGTGTGGAGTTGTGCTATAGCATTCTGAGCTTTTATCGAAAACCGACTTTCTGCTTTGCCTTGCTTGCCTCTTCTTGTACTTTTTATGGGTTGTTATATAACAGTAGATTAGTAGGAATAATATGGATAAAAGCATCTGTTCTTACACATTCATTCTTGAAGTTGGCTTTGTGTATTTTGTTGATGTTTTAGTCTTCTTGCTAAGCAGATGGGGTTTGGATTATATGCCTCAATTTTTATCTACATTTGATTTTAAATGAACTGATTACCTCAAGAATCGATTAAGTATATAACGTCTTTCATGTTTGTGTTCGTATTTACATCCAGTCTGTACAATCTTGCAAGGCTAGGGATCTACAGGTTGATATTAAGCACATTCGATTTGTAGTGGATCATAATCTGAAGTACAAATTATATCACTCTTATTTATTTCCATGAAATCAAGTTTTTCATCGTTTCATCAAAGCCGTGGATCATAATCTGTGATACAAATTACAGCCTTGACAGTCTCATAGTAGACCTGCACAATATGGATGCTACAAATACTGAAACAGGACAATTAGAGAGAGCACAACATCTCTGATAGACCTAATGGAATTTGAGGCTGGTCAAGATATTGTTGTTAACAGGATCAGCCAGATGATCCAGCAAGTTTTGGTACGGGCCAACGCCGGTCACCAGAGCTTGTATGAAATATCCCAAGACTGCCAACATAGCCAGTCTCCCATTCTTCACCTCCTTGAGCTTTAACTCCTTCATTGACTTCTCGTCTTTCCCAAATCCTAACGGGTTGAAAAACGGGCCGCCGGGGTAGGCAGGATTGCCTGATCCTCCCAAACCTTTCTCAAGGCCCAGGAAGTACTGCTTCCCCATGGAGCCTGGCTTGGCCCAGTCCTGGAATCTCCTGTGCTCGGCAAATCCCATCAGGGCCATCTCGAGCACGAAGAGTGTGTAGTTATCGGCCCAGTAGTTGTAGGTTCCGGCCGGAGGGATGACTCCGGTCTGGAACCATGGGAGAGCTGTTTCTGCAGGGATCAGGCCTGCTTTCCCTAGGATTTCTGGTGCAATGGCTCCTGCAGCGCCCAACATGGCGAACCGTCCATTGATGATCTCTCCGTAGGCCAGCCATCTTGGCTCGATGAACCCTCCGGTGCCCTCCGGGTCCGATAGACCCAACGGGTCGAACCCAAAGTCTCCAGGGAGACTGTCAAAAAATAACTTTTATAGTTTGACCTGTTACCAATTTAATAATATCTGGCATTAAAAATGAATCAAAAGTCAAGTAGAGAAAACAATCACCTGCCGTCCAGGTAGGAGAGACTCTGCTTGGATGCAAACCAGAGCTGCCTGTTAGCTCCTTGCTGAAACAACCACCAAAAAAGTAAAAACCTCACTTCTCATGCAAAAAATCAACAATGCCATAATTATTTGACTGTTTTTTCGGTTAAAAAACACACGTAATTCATCAAGTGTAGCATCTACGAAATCGAACGTTAACTTACCTTAATGGGAGGAGTAGAAGAAGAAGCTCTTACGACGAAGGAAACCTTCTTGGAGGACAGCGGCGGCCGCCCTTTTAGAATCTGCTTAGCGGCCTCTGCTGAAGAGCAAATGGAGGATGAAGAGACCAGTGCTTGAGTTGCCATTGTTACGAGTTAACTCAGCAGTTCAAGAATTTGCGTGGGGATGATTCAAACCTATGAAATTGTGGTGCATAACATAACAAGTTGAGAAAGAAAAAAAAAAAAAGGGGATAAAGTTGGGATCTTGGTGTCAAATAGAAGAGCCACATGTGGCCTTATTTATTGGATAAATAGATATTATCGACATATGCAGAAACCATCTTAGATACTACGTTGGGAGTTAATTCTTAATTTTGGACGTTTTCTGTTTTAATATATGATTTTTTTATCGGCCAGTAAATACACATAGATTAGATTCGGGGGCATTTAAATTCCAGAAAAATTTTAGATAAATTAAAAGTTCATGAAATTGAGTAAAAAAAATGATGTATAAATTTAAAAAGCTCAAACTTTGTGTGTTTACATATCAAATTACTAAATAATTCAATAAATCACCTAAGTGGAGGAGTTTGAGATGTTTGTATTATTTCTTAAGCGGTGTATACTTTTAAGAATTGATCTAAATAGATAAAATTATTTATTATTAAGATTTATTGAAATTTTGAGATATTCCAAAAATATTCAGAATTTATATATTATTTTAGCTAATTTTAATTAATTTATTATCTTGAAATTTAAAATGATAGGATTTGAGAAATTCTAGTAAAGAAGATAAAAAATATTCAATTATGTATCTTATCAATCTTTAAAATAAATGCTTAATAGATAATTTTACTTTATTTCTTTTGTCTTAATAGAAAAAATATAATCAAAGATATGAATCTCTTAAAAAAGAAAAAAAAAAGTACGAAGCTTGGAAATCATTGAATTGATCATTCTAATTCCAAAGTATTGTTCTCTTGAGCTCGGAAAATTTATGGACTTGTTGTTTCAAAATACCTAAATAAGATTGGATGGTTTGTATAAAATTATGGCAACTAATAGTTGAAAAGATTATGTATAAACAAGTAAATTTGTTAAGATGACTTACTATTAGTGCATGTTTGGTAGTACTGATAAGGTTCAGATAAGATAAATTATCTGGACTCAACAATACAGTCTATCTGTTTGGTAGAACTGATTATTTTTAACAGGCCGAGATAACTTATCGTGGCCCGATCCAAAAACATGTTAAACGGCGTCGTTTCACTCTCAATAGCTTGATACACAATCCCACCATATTTGGTACGATTCAACACTGTTGTGTCATGCTTTCCAGAACTGACCTCTCTCTCTACTCTCTATCTTTCTCTACCGATATGTAGCTCTCTATCTCTCTCTCCCCTTCGAGGCGGCGGCGGCGGCGGCGGCGGTAGTGGTGGCTGTGCGCTTGCCGCCACGACCGCCGTTTCTCCAATCTCCTTCTTCGATAGGGTTTTCGGATCTGGCCTCTCCCTCTCTACTTTCTCTCTCTCTCCGCCGATGGAACTCTCTCTACCTCTCTCTCCGCCTCGAGGCGGTGACGACCAGCGGTAGTGGTGGTTGTGCGCTCGCCGCCACGGCCGCCATTTGTTCGATCCTCTTTTTCGTTTAGGTTTTCCGGATCTGGCCTCTCCCTCTCTACTTTATCTCTCTCCGACGATGGAACTCTGTCTATCTCTCTCATGCTCGAGGCGGCGACGACCAGCGGTAGTGGTGGTTGTGCGCTTGCCACTACGGCCGCCGTTTCTCCGATCTCCTTCTTCGATTGGGTTTCTGGATTCGTTCGATTTCTATTGGGTTTTTGGGTTTCTGAGTTCGTTCGATTTCTATTGGGTTTCTAAAATTGGTGCGAGGCTATGATGATTTCGTTTAGAAAATCTGAGCCAAAATTTCAGTTTGTGTTCGATTTTGTTGTGCATGTGGTTTCAATTTCATTTCGATTGTGTTTTTGGATTTCTTCACTGTGTGAGTTTTTTTGTGTTTCTGGATTTCTTTACTGTGTGTCTGAGTTTCTTTGTGTTTATTCACTGTGTGGATTTCTGTGTTTCTTCAACGGTGGGCGGTGGCGGATAGAGAATTTCATCGACAACGGCGGAGGGGATTTGGCCTTGGAGCAAAATTTCCAATCCTTTTTCCCCATCGCATTAATTAAGATTAATTAATTAATAATTAATTAATTAGATACTAATTAATCTATAGCAAAAGTCATCTAAATTAATCTTTAATTAATTAGATACTTCGTCACGATTAACTAAATTTACATAAATTAATAAATCTTAATTTAGCTAGATTAATTAACTATTCAATAATTGATTAGTGTTAAATTTATATTAATTAAAAATACTTTAATTAGCAAAATAAGACTAAAAAAATCTATAAAATTAACAAGGGTATAAATGTAATTTTACATTATATCTATAATATTATATAATCTATCAAATATACATACTTATTTTTATCTCATATACTTAACAATAACAAAAATCTTTATCTT
Source organism: Monilaria moniliformis (assembly GCA_034509125.1). Taxonomy (NCBI): domain Eukaryota; kingdom Viridiplantae; phylum Streptophyta; class Magnoliopsida; order Caryophyllales; family Aizoaceae; genus Monilaria; species Monilaria moniliformis. The sequence continues at coordinate 6,654 of JAYDZE010542839.1, forward strand.
ATTTGTATTTTATCTTAAAACTCATCTTGCTTTCTTTATCTATATTTCGATATCTTAAAATGCCTAACGAGAATTTACAATTTAAGTGGTCAGCAGCTGAAAGTAAAACTCTGTAACGCATTTTCAATCACTCGCAGTCAACTAAACTCGCGCAATGCTACGATTCCTCAACAAAAATTGCATAACCCGATCGGGCCCTATAATCGGGCCCAGCCGCCGATTGATGTCCGTCAAAACCACCGTCATGAGCTTCGGCGACGACTCCCAGGGTGCACTGGGTCTCCACAACTCCCCAGTCGGCCTGGGCTCCGACGCCTACGAGCCCACTCCTATACCGGGCCTGCCGCCCGACGTTTGCGGCGTCGCCGCCGGTCACTACCACTCTCTTGCCGTCACTTCTGAGGGCCACGTTTGGGCCTGGGGCCGGAATACCGAATCACAGCTCGGCCGCGGCTCGCTTTCTCCTAGGTTTTACTCCCCCCCCCCCCCACCCAAATTGTGAAGTTTTTAAAATTGGTTGCTGACCTTTTTATTTACGCTCGAATTCATTCATGGACTTTAGCTACAATGAAAATCAAAATCGTGGTGGATGATCTCATATGCTTATAACGAATTAAATGAAAATTAGAGATGTTTATGGCACTGCCTGATTATATAGTCAAAATGCGTATTGAGATTACAGTGATGCTGAAAAGTCCAATTTTATACCAAAATTGTGCTTCTGTTAGTCCTCTAGAGATAACTTCAATTTGTATTTAACATTTGTTCTTTTGGATGAAATTGTATTCAAGATGCTTCTTATTATTGTTTTGTCGAGTACAGATGCTTTAGCGTCGTTGTTATATTCGCAAATTCTGTTTTGATAAAATTTATTTGTATTTAATATAGAGAGACTTGGAATAAACCACAAAAAGTGGAAGGGCTGGATAAGGTGATGGTTCGAGCTGCATCTGCATCTGGTGTTGTATCTGCTGCTATTGGAAATGATGGTGCATTGTGGGTTTGGGGGAAGTCGAAGCGTGGGCAGCTAGGTCTTGGAAAAGATATCACCGAGGCTGTCTTACCAGCTAGGGTTGAATCACCACTCGGACAAGAGATAGTTAAGGTGGTCTTAGTACTAGTTTAAGGTAGATTAAATTCATAGAACAGTTAAAGATTTAGACAATGTAGCATTCCTAACCCAATTAACATGATTGGTAGGAGGTAAGACAGCTCATGTATGAAGTTGTTTGGCTGATTGAATATGCTAATGCTTTTATGTTATATGATCTTGCAGGTTTCCCTTGGTTGGGGACATGTTCTTGCTCTGACTAAACATGGGAAATTGTTTGGCTGGGGTTATTATGCAGATGGTAGATTAGGGAGGATTGGTAGATCTTTGGAGGCCTCACCGTTGGATTTCATTGCTGAAAAAGTGAAATCGTCGAGTGAAAATAAGAATACGATGATTGAAGCTGCTGATAAACTGGTTTCAGAAGCAATGGAGAAGGAAAAGGACATGCCTATCGTCTGGGAGCCTACTTTGATCGAAGAAGTCGGTGATGCTGAAGTTGTGGACTTCGCTTGTGGGCTTGATCATTCCTTAATATTATGCAGTAAGTCTTTACTATCCATCAATAGGCAGTCATATCATGTGACGGGGCAATTTGTAAGCTAATATGGATTTGTTATTCAGGGGATGGTACTCTTCTAAGTGGGGGAAGCAATGTGTACGGCCAACTAGGTCGGGTGACAGAAGATTTAGGGTTGCACGCTGTCGACCTTGGCCTCCGGCCGATCAGTGTAGCATCAGGGCTGGGGCATTCTTTAGCTATCTGCAACACAGAAGATGGACCAACTATTGTTACATGGGGATGGAACCAGAGCTCTCAACTTGGGAGAGACGGCCCAGAGAATATGCCCCTCATTGTTTGCAGTTTCGCTGGTGAAATGCCGGTTTCTGTTTCCGGTGGGCGGGTGCATTCTATTGCAGTAACAGAGAAGAGGGAGGTTTGGTCTTGGGGCTGTGGTAGAAATGGCCGGCTCGGAGTTGGTAGCTCTGCTGATGAAGCCGAACCTATGTTGGTCGAGAGTTTGGAGGGTTCTGATGTTTTGCAAGCCGTCGCAGGGTTTGATCACAATCTCGTTCTGGTCCGTGAATGATGTGAAAGCTAAATCCGAATAGAACCTGCACTATGCATCCTTGTGCTAATCAATCTTTCATTTTTCCATTACTTTGTTATTTACTCATTTATGCAATAGTTTGGTTGTAACATTTAAATGTTGAAATGATTGATAATCAAAATCATGTTCATGCTCCAAAAAACTGAAATAGTTGATAAATCTAGCAGGATTACAGTTTCAGTGACATTATGAGCTCTGTGCAAAAGTTTGCAGGGCTATCATCAAGCTGCTTCTCGTCTTCTATATCCACCTCCAAGATTTCCTGAGATGAGGAAAGCCTGGATTCGAGCTCAGTACGATATATCAAGGTGAAAATTAGCACACAGAAAGAGGATCAGCACTTGCAGGTATTCTCTGCTTCAAGTAATTCCCCAACCTAGCCAAAACCGTGGAACGTTTGTGCCAAATCAGCCGCCGAGCCTGATCTTCCATAGGGTCCATCAAATTCTGCAAATTCAACTTTTCCTATTCAATCCGCAAGGTCAGATACATTTTTACATTCGCGCTGAATCATCACAATTGAGAAATATCACCTGTTATGTTAACTGAAGTGTCAAAGAGCTGTCCCAGCTGAAGAAATAAAAGATTGAGGTAAATGCAGTGACAGTGTTAATGAAGATTTGATTCTGAGTTGCAGAGATGAAGAGGACTTGCCTCTGTTCTGGCATCGATAGGACCTGCTCGATAATTTCCTCTGTTAAATCAAGTGGTGCGGATGAGGCTGAGATTGCAGCAGTAGGGAACCTCCGCCTTCAGTTTCTGAGATGGGTCGTTGTTGTTGTCATCATCGTTCCGTTCTTGAGCTGCAACATTGCAGGTGCGGAGAAGAGATTGGATGCGAGATGATGTGATGGAGGTAGAAGCTTTGCTGTGGGAAATAGGCTGCTATGGAAAAGTTTCAGTGGCATGGTTGAGGTTTCGTCTGTTTTTGTTATCCAAGAAATGTCTGGCCAAAATATGAAAAATGTCTATGATTAGTTTTTTAAGTATTATTCATGATATTATTTTATTTATTTTGTATGGATCTTAGTTGGCAAAAGCAAGGGCTAGTCCTAGACCTAACTCGCTTCAAGCCCAGTCCAGTCCCATAATAGTTTGTTAGTATTATGAATATTTATCAGCATTATAGTTTTGAGTGATTTTTATTTTTAGTTGGCAATAAAATAAATATTTTTCTGGTTCGCAAGAAAATTAATATTTTTAGAAATATGTTTTTTATAAATTTAATTTGAATTTGAAGAAAGTGATTACTTATGTTCTAGTCTCGTATTTGCAAAATGCTAGGAGAACTATATTAGGATTCCTATTTAATGTTGGGTTCAAATAAATCAAGTAAACTCCTTTTTAACGAGAAATCACGTGAGACCAAGATTATGATTTCTATGTAGTATCATTACATTATGTACATGTGGTTTAGTTTACGAAAATTTAAAATAATCGTATTCGGAACTTCAGATGAAAGAAAAAAAATTAGAAAATAAAGAAAAGGAAAAAAAATTCATGGATTGAGTAATACCACAAATACTTTTGACTTCCAAAAGTGTTAATTCTTTCTTGGTGCAAAGCCTACACTTGGGCGAGTTTAACGGTGTCGATATCTTCTCCGGTGACCCCTACAAAGAATGTATGTTATTGGTTAAAAACATATATTTAGATCAGGATGGACGGAGGTGGGGTAGCGCATGGTCAGCCGACCCCACCGTCGACCCAAAGAACTGGAAAATTCTATATACATTCAGTCTTTCGAGCCGCCATGGACCCCACGTGCAGCAGCCCCGCGCGGCTCCACCTCCGCCCGTTTCTGTGACAGTGACTATTAAATTTATTGTTAATTTTTCACTTTGTCCGACCCTATAAATTTCGTTTCCTAGACCATCACCGATTCGGATAACAAATTTTTAGTATGTTATATGGAGTCATAGCTCATATAGATTAATACTTAATAGTCGGATTGCTGCTAGATTAGAAATAAAATAACTAAATTATTAATTAACCTATAGTGACAGATCATTTCAAAATTGTATTGACGTTGAACAAGCATAGATGAATGTTTTAAATAAATTACATACTAAACATTGATTTAACCGCCACAAGTTGATATTTTGTGGATGTTACAAATCGTATAAATACAAAGTCAATGAACATATTTGCTATTCAATTTAAGTACAAAATCATTGAAAAACATATTACATGACTGGTATTTAAGTACCACGAAACCTTAGGATCGGCTCTCCCTCATCAAGCGCGCGGGTTGAGTCCAACCCGATACCTGACTCACGATCCGCTATATGTATAATTGATAGTTATTCTAAATAAAAGTGACAATTCTTCCGAATAAATATACTAACCATTGTTTTAATAAAAGTTATGATTAAAAGTAGCAGTTTTTTTCAAATAAAAATAATAATTATTTTAAATAAAAGTGACAATCTTATAATTGAAAATGATAGTTGCATAAGTGATTGTTATTTTAAACAAAAGTGGTTGTTAGTTTAAATAAAAATATTAGTTATTCTAAATAAAAGTGACTGTGTGTTTGAAATAAAAACTACACTAATTATGATTAAAAGTGATAATTATAAAATTAACTACTTTTCAATTTATTCTGAATAAAAATGATTGATTTTACAAATAAAAATAAATAGATTGAATTAGGCTCAATCCGGATATCAGCCGCGCGCCTAAGGTTCTTAAGTACAAATAGTAAAAACAAAGTTCCAACATCGATTCTAATTAGGATGCAAAAGTATAATTCACATATAAATTTTACAATATACAACGCCATGCTCCACAAAAACCACACATCAAAACCAATGAAATCTCTCTTAATCTCCTCCGCACCCACCACAGCCACCACCATCGCCGCTGCCGCCGCCACAGCAGCAACCCGGCTGGACTTCGACCACCGTTTCAGCAACCTGTAGGCCGTCCAAAACTACCATGTTTCCGTCTCTATCGCCCGTTTGTGGCCTTCCATTTTGCTGCTGATCGTCGCTGCCGTCGTCGCGGCGGCTGCAAGCGCCGATCGCGTAAACTGCGAACAAAACCAGAATTACGCCAAGTAAGATTGCTATGGCGGCGCCTGAATCGATCCCTCCTTCGGTGTTACTGTAAAATAAATCCAAAACAAAAAAAGTTGTTCAATTTTTGGATCCTCTGTATATTTTCTAAGTTTCTATCCTTTTTTTTTGCATTAAACATGAATTATACTGGATCAAAAACTTCAAGTGCAAGTTTTATCTTTTATTATTGAAAAAAATGAATATAGTCATAATGTGCAGAAACGATGAAACAACTTACCTCATTTCAAGCTTGAACAAGAATTTTCTTGTTAAATACCACTAGAGTGAAACTGGCCAAGCTCATCTACAAATAATTTTGGTCTCTTATTGTGTTTGAGCTCTGTGTTAGCTAGATATATATATAGATTAACTTATATAGATATAAAATGGATATAGAATTGACTTTCTTAATTATAACCATCTCAAATATGTACTTTTAGTCATACGTTAGTTTGTTTTGAATTATTTTATTTAGATCTTGGGTAATTGCTGAGTATATCAACGATTCTTTGTCCTATTTTACAAATTCGACACGAATATTCATTTATTCAATGACATATTTGAATTTATCAAATATTGAATATTTTCATTTTCAGCATTAAAACGACGTTGTCTCGAAGATAAAACATTATCCTCTCAACCGTACATGACTCGAGGCAATAATAGTTCAAAATTAGGTCATCCTCGAGATGTATCATTTTTTCAAGATTTTTCTTGGAAATTTTGCAAGGCTTTTTTGTGCGGGTGTTGCTCAAAATTGGAGACTTGAGGTTCATTAGGAATTATCTTGGATGTTTAAATGATAAAAAAATATGTACATTAATTAATTCAAGGCCAAATTCAATTACACATCAAATCCAGTAACTTTCGTGGGAATTCGATATGATTGATATAGAAAACGCGTTCAATCTCGAGAATATTTTGTCGTGATCGTCATAGCGTTGGAGAGGTGTTGTTGATCTCAACTTCTTTCTTTCATCATCGGCAATTTAGCTTCTATTTTATGATCTAATTTTGTCATATTGTTTTGTTTTAACATACGAAAGAGAATATAAAGATGAAATCAAGTAAGAATGTGACTTTTGGATTCAAGAATAAGAGAGGGAGACCATCAAGGCGTTTTAAATAGAAAATTTATACAGTCTATTTGAAAAATTGATGATCTAGGTTACGGCAAAAAAATTTCTAACACCAAGACAATGTATTCCTAATTGACTCAAACTAAATAAGTCGATCGACAATCCGACATAACTACAACTCGAAATCGAGCAAGTAGAACTTCAAGAAATCAAGAATTAAAAAGGACACTATTGAGTGTTATGACTGCATACTTTGCTATTAGAACATATAAAACATGAGCAATCCAGTTATTAGGTTATTTACATATAATTCACGATTGAAAGAAATTAGTTGCAACATATAATTCACGATTGAAAGTTGAAAATTCAAATTTCATAAATATCACTAGTGAGCCCTTCCCACTCCAAAATTTGTTTGGTACGATTTATCATCTCATAGTTTGTAGATTGTTGAATTAAAGCATAAATTAAGTGCATAAGTTTACCCAAATTATGATATACTGAATTTCAACTTCCGCAGCCCCCACATACACCACCACAACCGCCGCCGCAACAGTCACCCTCAAATCCAACTACTGCTTGAGCGATCTGTACTCCCCCTTCCAGAACTGTCAAACCGCAGTCTCTTTCAGGCACTTTATTTGACGATAGTGGAGCGCCGCCGCCCCGGCCGTAACATGCGATGATGAACCACACTAACGCTACAATGCCTACAACGGCGCCAAAGGTGACTGCAAACTCCCCTCTGAGAAGTCGCAATTGAATTCGTGTTCAAATCATATGGAGAACTTACAAAATAAATTTAGAAACTAAACAAATTTAAAACTGAGATTTTTGTATGTATACATATATCATTCTATAAAGCGGAAATAAGTAGATCATCGTACCTCATTTCTACTACATATATTGAGCAAGATCTTACGCAACGTTTTAAACCTGGAATCTTGAATCCCTAAATTTTCCTCAGGTTCTGACTGGGGTAAAACCGTTTTATGTAGCTTGGATCTTTACACATTTACGCACCAACCAGGGTTCAAAAAAATAATTTTTTTTTATCATGTTAGAAAACCGTGACTAATGATTATAAGTAATGGGGTTAGTCAGAAATATTTAACGATCCTAAAAATGCAAATATTGGTCCAATAAGAATAAGTTGGTTGAACTAAAAACTCTGTTTACTTTTGGGATAATTGTCATTTAAATCATAACTTTTTGTTGACTTATGGTCAATTCCATAACTTTTGAAACTGGAACATAAAATCATAACTTTTGATATTTTCTCAATTATCCCTACGGATCAAAATTTCGGTAAAATTGGTGGTGACGTGTCGACCGGAATTCAACGAAAATTTATGATTTAAATGACAATTATCTCAACGACATCGTTTTGGAGAACGGATGTTTT
>JAYDZE010542850.1:0-14361 GCA_034509125.1 Monilaria moniliformis
AAATTTTTTTGAACCCGATTGGCCCGACGGGTTAGCCCGAAACCCGAAGGGTTAGGGTTAGGGTTGTAAATTTCTGATCCGACAAAATTTGTAACCCGAATAGCCCGATAATCCGAGTGGGTTGTCCCGATTGTCATCCCTATACGCAACCCATAAATATACTAAACAAATGGAAAATTTAAGAAAAAAAAATTGAGAGAAAGATTAAAAAATGTCTATTCGAAATTTAAGTCAACAATGGTGGGTTAAAAAAATGTCTATTCGAAATTGGAATTGCTTTCATGTATAGGAAATTAAGGATTAAATAAATTCGATCAGCAACATTTTGTTGACTTTAAAATAGTTTGCTTCACCCTTCACTCTCTGTATCTCTCTCTCGAAATAGAAAGGTTTGTTGATATTAATTATCATTTTGAAGAAAATCAACTAATATGTTTTTTATTAGTTGGGCGTAAACTTGAACTGCAACTCACCTTATATAAATGAAAATAATATAGCATCCAAAGAAAAACATGATATTAGTATTAACTTATTGAGATAATTGCCATTTAAATCATAACTTTTCGTTGACTTATGGTCAATCCCATAACTTTTGAAACTGGAACATAAAATTATAACTTCTGATATTTTCTCAATTATCCCACATATCAAAATTCACCGAAATTTTGATATGTGGGATAATTGAGAAAATATCAGAAGGTATGATTTTATGTTCCAGTTTCAAAAATTGTGGGATTGACCAGAAGTCAACGAAAAGTTATGATTTAAATTAATGTACAATTAATGTAAACTTCGTTGCGCCAAGATGGAAAATAAGATGAGGATGTGCAAATTGTGTACTTGTATTAGTGAATATAGATATTAATGTGTGCAGACGTTAATTTGGACTCGTTTTTCATTATTCACTACATACCAAAAAACATACTGTCATGGTCAAATTCTATTTTGGTAGACCAGTTGTTTACAATTCTGCCAATTTTATTTATTTTTTGCCGAGTTGCCAAAATTTCATAACTTATCTGCAGATTTTTTTTGTTATAAAGTAATGCACTTCATTGGTTGAATGTCACATTCTCTTAGAGTCCCACTGATCAGTGCTGAAAGTGTAAAGTTTGAAAATTTTGTTGAATTTATCTTAGTTGTATTCCAGTAATGCTATGCTCCTTTAATAAGGAACGATATTTAGGATTTAAATTTCAAGTTAAAACAGAATAATATTTAATTTCATTTTTATTTTCAAAATGTCAACCGTTTAGGGTTCATATGGTTGACGGAACCAAAAGTTAATTAAATAAGAGATAATTGCCATTTAAATCATAACTTTTTGTTGACTTTTGGTCAATTTCATAACTTTTGAAACTGAAACATAAAATCACAACTTTTGATATTTTCTCAATTATCTCACGTATCAAAATTCTAATAAAATTGGTTGGTGACGTGTCAGCCGAAATTTCCGACGTGGACAAAACATTTGTTCTTCAAAACAATGTCGTTGTGATAATTGTCATTTAAATAATAAATTTTTGTTGAATTTCGGCCGACACGTCACCACCGATTTTACCGAAATTTTGATTTGTGAGATAATTGAGAAAATATCAAAAGTTATGATTTTATGTTCTAATTTCAAAAGTTATGGAATTGACCAAAAACCAACGAAAAATTATGATTTAAATAACAATTATCTCTGGCTTGGCAAAATATGCAGTACTCTCACTCTCTTTCTACTTTGTCTCTCTCGCTATATATATATATGTGTATACGACGAAGACAAAAGGCAGTTTAGAGTTAGGAGCTGCTTAATTTGTACTGTGATTTTCTGCTGTGTATATATTCGACTCTGAACTCATATTTACTTGCATAGTTATGATACTCTAATGGTGTTTTAAATTATCTGAATCCAAAATTTGGTCCGGAAGCACCCGTAATATATAGAAGTAGAAGAAGGGGGAGTGCACATGAATTTGAAAAAGACAAAAATGGCAGAGGAGAGATAGTGTATAGGAGAGATAAAAAGAAAACAGAAATGGAATAGGAGAGAGAAAGTGGCAGTTAATGGGATTGGTAAAAGACCAAAACAACCCTCAGACAGAAAAAGACAAAAAAGGCCATATTTTGTCGAAAAATGTGCAAAAATACCTTAAATGTGATTATTCTCTTTATTCAGGGACTATTTTTATTAATAAAATTCACCAACCATCACAAAAGTGAGAATGACATTGTACAAAAACTACTTTTGTAATTCACTGGATTATTTTTTGTAAAGAATTCAAGATTAAAATAATAATAAAACTAAAGGGGCAGTTGGATTAATGCATGAGTTTTAGGGCTAACTTAGGAGTTCCATGATGCTCAAATCAGATAACATTGGGCCTCATATTTAGCCCATAAATGCAAGTACTATTTAAGAAAAGCCCACTCCTAGGAAAGGGTTATAAATTTACTATTCTTAGGGTCTCTTTGATAAATATAATATGACAAGATAGTTAAATCGTGATTAGATTTATAAATAAAAAAACTGTAGCAGCAAGATAGAATTTATTGTTGTTATTTGATAGATAAGATAAAAATAAATATAGTGTTTGATTAGTTAGATTATATTATATATTAGATATAAAGTGACATTTTTACCATTATTAAAAATATAAATAAATTTACTTATTTTGATAATGATAAATTATTTAATTAATATAAATTCAGCTAAATTAATTAATTGACATGTAATTTATTAAGACAAATTAAGATTTATCAGTTATTTTAGATAAGTTATTTATGATTAGTGGATTAAGATTAATTAAGTAATTTAGAAAAAATTAATGATTAGTTAAAGATCAGAAATGTCCATGTCGACAGTGAAACGCAAATCGGCGGCAGAAGATAGTCCCAAAATCAAACCCAGAAGCCAAAATTAAACCCTAAGAATGAGGATTTTACAGAAGTGGCTCAAATCTACTAATAGGAGGTGTCACCGTCGTGGTTGCAAACCCAGTTACAACGGCTTCGCCATCTGGGTTTGCCCAACCAAGCAACAACGAGCAATCATCTCATTCTAAGAGGTATTGAAGACAACCTTCGAATAAAACGCATAAATCATCACAGCCACACAACCCACAAAACCAAATCCAAGACAAAATGCAGAAAATTATTATAGCCACAACCCACAAAACCCAAATCCAAGTCATAATCGACAACAAAGTCGAGGACTTTCGAAACCCATAACAAATTGGCACAAGCCCACATGTAATCGAACAAGAACATAGAAACTCATACCAAATCAGCCCAATCTCGGAAGAGATGGTGGCAATGGAGGTCATAGTCATATCTAGAGTGAGAGAATCGCAAGAGATAGTGGTCAGATATGGAGTTAGAGAATTGGAAAAGAGAGTGGTCAAATCTGGAGTGACGACGACCACTACCACACAAACACCACTACCACCAATAGTCGTCGCCTCGAAGGAGAGAGCTAGAGAGAGCGAAAAAATTGTGGCAGACGAATGAAATGAGAGGAGTAAAGAAAGAAGAAGATTTCTTTTCCTCGGCTACTGTTGGGGACGGCTTGCACTACAAAAAAAACGGAGTTTACCGACGGATTTTGCCGACGGACGATTGTCCGTCAGACATTACCGACGGATGTCCAACGGACTTTCCGTTGGTACATTTAACGTCGATTTTACTGACGGAATGTCCGTTGGTAAATTTACTAACAGATGATTTAAATAAATAAATTGATTTTACCGACGGATTTGCGTCCGTTGGTAACACCGACGGACATCTTCCGTTGGTAATTTTATTTTAAATTTAAATTAAATAAATAAATTGATTTTACCGACGGATTATTGTCCGTTGGTAATTGTATTATAAATTTAACATATAATTAATTTAAATAAAAATAGATTTTGCCAACGGATTTGTGTCCGTCGGTAATACCAACGGATTTGTGTCCGTCGGTAATACCAACGGATTTTTTTCCGTTGGTAATTATATCATGCAAATTACCAATTTAATGGCTCATATATAAAATGCCAGAAAAACGTTCCATATCAAAACCAAACCCTAGCTAGAGCGTTCCTTCTCTGTCTCTCAGCCGCTGTTCATCCCCACGAGACCTCAGCATTGATCTCTTCAACCTCCTCATTTTTCTTTGTAAGTCGCGCTTTTCAATTGAAGAGATTTGAAGTTTTGTTATGATTGGTGGGTAACGGGTTTTTGAAAATTTTCCAGATATTGAGTGCGTATTTCGTGGTGCTTCCGTTACGGGATGAAGGTGCGATATCGTTGGGTTTGGGGAATCTTCCGAGTCTCTTCGTTGGATCACTGCTGCTCACGTTGGTTGCTGCGCCCCTTTCTACCCTCGTTTTTTCGCTGCCGAATCTCTCCAAAGGAAAAGTATGAATTGTTTTGGTAATCTACCGAATTTTCAGCTAGGTGGCACTGATATGGGTCAGATAATGACGGGTGTTTGTAGTTGATTTAACGGGAAAAAGGGCCTACCTTTTCTTTTTATCCAATTGGTAGCATATATGTTGTGCTAGATGAACTTTGATGTTATGGTTCTTGAATTGTTTGAGTTTGAGACTTGGGCTAATTCTTTGGTTGAAGTGGGGCATGGTAGATATAGTTATAGCCACACCGCCCATTGACCTTGATTATGATCTCAGGGTAGATGACTGAATAGATAGCTAATAGACTTAAGTGAGGATTTTACTTTGACTGAGGATGAGGTCGATTTTAGTTTTAGTTCGCGAACAAATTAGGGAAAATAAAGAACGTTGTTAGTTCTAGTTGAGTGGTAGGTTTTAGAAACCATCAAAACTATTGGAGGAGTCTGATCTGTGGAAATATGTGATGTTTAAAAATGGAAGAATGAACATAGTCACAACCTGGCTGTGTTATGATCTATAAGTTTGTTATTGTCGATGAACTTCAGTTCATATTTGAAATTAATATTGCTTGTATTAATGTTTGCCTGTTCTCACTGTTGATTGTGAAGTGAAATAGGAGTGTTGTGATACTTAAACCGTTGCAGTTTTTATTATCAAATATTATTGTGGCATAAGGAAGAAGTTTAGTCTTTTCTATTGTAGTGCCTGTGCTACTGCCTTGCACCGTTTAGCATTCAATTCACCAAGAGGAATAAGATATGATAAACTTTCTGCGGTGAGGTTGCAAAGGGGATTCTGGGAGGGAAAGGGTTGGGTTCAACTCTCTCCTATTGTTTAGAACAAAGATAGAGTGGGGTGAAGGTGGTCTAAGGCAACTCGGTATCAAATATAATTTTCACTCCCTCGTAGCTGAACTTGTTCCTGAGGTTGCAGAGCCGAAATAAGGAATCTTGCTGTTTCACTCATCTCGCTGATATGAAATGCTTCTATAGAAACTAATCTCTGCTGTCTTACTTCAATTCTCAGACCCTTCTTCCGTAATTCATGCTACCAAACAGAACGAAGACGCTAACTTTTCCTACCTTACATTATCCAAACAAATCAAGGTTCCTCATATGAAGCAGATGACATGCTAACCCCATGCATTTCAACAAAGAAGTGACTAAACCATTGCCTTGAGGAGCTTTCATTTTCTTCGTAATTGACTGTTTGGCACTATTTTCGTAAATCACCAACCATGATATTCTTAGAGGGTGTTTGGCTAAGTTTATTTTAGATATAGCTTATAAGCTCCAACTGCTTGTAAGATGTTCCAAGAGCTTATAAGATGTAATGTGTCGAGTGCTTCTAAGTTGTCAAAGTGTTTGGACAATTGAGCTTATAACTTATGGAGAGAATTGTGAGTTAGGGAGAGAAAATTGATGGGAGATGAAATTGGAAGGTTATATGTTGGAAATAACAAACCATAGTAGGATTATTTTTGTAAATTGTCTGTTTCTTATAAGATCATGAAAGAATAAGATGGGGAACTTGTATTTTTTTGTAGCCTATAAGGTGTCTTATTCTCCAGCTTATAAGCTGTTTATGAGCATATTTTGCCAAACACCCTCTTCCTATCAACTCAAAAGCTGATTTCGGGGCAGTGGGTCGATATGATATAATGCTTCTAGAAAGTGAATGAAAAATTGCTTATGAAGTTTTGTGGTTGCTTCTGAATCAATCACCACTGCAGCATGCATATCCCTAGGACACATGAAACATGAGAATGAATAAAAAACACTATTACAATTGCTACAACACATAATGGTAAAATCATATATTCCTATTCCATTTGCATGCTCAATATCTGTAGGGTATTGTGTGGTCTTGTTCTTGAAATAACACTTCACTGCTTAGATGGAATTCATTTTATCTGACACTTCTTTTTACCTTCATTTTTGTAGTTTCATTTTTCTTTCATTCTTAGGCCCTCTCTGTATTGCTCCTTGTGAATTTCTTCTATGTCACTTACTCTTGAAATTGAGCATCAAGTTTCTGAATCCCATAGTGTTTGATTACTCGATATTAAATTGGCCAGTGATAATCTGAAATTGAATTGGCCTGAGATTACCCCAGATTAACTTTGTCATGGGGGAAGGCCAAGACTATTCCTTCTTGGCACTGTCCCGAGATTAAGTAGCGGGCCTACTCCACCCAACCAAACAACACTCATAAGACTAAGTCCTATCTTATCTATCCAACTGAACACCCCCTTAATTGCTAACACATTTTCAAGAGGATGAATGTTGCAGCATCAAACTTTTCCTTAGTTCGAGCCTTTTTCTTTCAATAATTTAGTTCTAAGCTACTTTGTCAATTTATAACTTGGAAAGTCATACATTCTGCCACTAAGATCTCAGTTTCTTCTCCTGCTTCAGGCTTTATTCTTGATACACCGGTTTTTTAGCTTCTCTCTTGTTATATTCTTTGTTCTATGGATTTTTTCTACACCTGGAAGTTCACCATTTAAAGCCAAGGTAAAGTGCATAGCAGTCTCATTCTTCAGCAGTTTGTTTTCATCACATCTCTTGTGGGATTTACGATAAGTCATCTGCTTATCTAGGAAATGCTTCCAGTGAAAACCATTGTAAAGGATGAGCTGAAGGTTGCAGTCGTTGAAACCATTACAGCTAATTCAGGTGGCTGGGAAAGCCACGGGTGGTTTTACATTTCAGTGAGGATTGCCATGTTCCTTTGGGTATAATGGAGTTTGTTTCACATCTATGAAGTTTCGATTGTTCTCAATTATAATTTTCGTTATATCATCTCCACGTCACTCTCCTGTAATATTTTATTTTGTCATCTGTTGTCAACAGGTTGCCCTTCTTAATCTTATAACTATATCCTCAACGTGGGCGAGAGTAATTGATGTGATGGATAGTGAGGTTGGTGTGCTTCAATATCTCTGCTAGAATCTAATCTACCATTTTTAGTTATTTCCTCACTAGAGCACGAGTAAATCCCTTATCCTGAGTTCATAATCATAACTCTTAGGATGCCATTGTTTACTTGCTTAATCTTGTTCTGAGGTCCTTCTCGGTATTTGCACTCTGCAACTGCTTGAATTCAGTCAGGGTCAAGATTGTTTGGGTTTATTGGTGCTGGTGCTACGCTAGGTCAGCTCTTTGGTTCACTCTTTGCCACAGGAATGGCATGGGTTGGCCCGTGTATGTCTCTTCTTTGTTTCCATCTCTCTCTCTCTCTCTGATTGCCTTTGTTCTCTGACTTTGGAGTTGGGTTCATTTAGATTTGCTTCTTGTCTCTGCTCTCTTGCTGGAATTTGCTGCGCAGTCTTCAGTAGGAATCAACAAGGATGTTTCCCAGCATACAGAAGAATTGTCTCCCTTAAGGTATTATTTCTATGTTTTCTGCTTCTTGCCCTACCTTATTGACTCACTTCTATGACCTATTTCTCATACTTATTCAGTTCTGGCATGTTTTAGTAGATAGGAGTGTTTCTTCCTCGATTTTATTTCCCTTCTTCCAACATATCTGGTCATTGACTTGACTGTATCTTTTTTATTTCCGGTTGATTCTTTTGGCAAGTTATTGGATTATTTATATTTTAGTATTTCATGTAATATGCGATATGTCATCATTTTCCTTTGCGTTAGTACTATCTTGTAACCGGATCGCATAATTTATTTAGAATACTTAATGTTGGTGAATAATTTCCTTTTTTTGCCTGAAGGTGATTTACTGTGAAGTAAAAACTGTCGTGTTATTTAGTTGGCGTGAAAGAAATATCTTCTATCTATAGAAACTTCATAAAGTCTGTCAAAATATCCCTACATTTGTTCATTAGACATTAATTATTTAGTGTACCTCAATTTCGTAAACCTTGACCTTGTTTATCATAGACATATTTATTATAGATTGATGAAGGAACTATATTGCCAAACCTTATGTTTCTTCAATTTACTTATTGTGGCATGTAGAAATGCTGATAATGATCATATCAGTGAGAGTGATGGAAAATGTGAAATGGCTCCAGAAGTGTCTTCTCCCAGAACCTCTACTTCCAAAGGAAAACCTCAAATCTGGGTTATATTGGAGGGTCTGCAGCTTATATTATCATCGACCTATTTATTACAAGTTGCACTATTCCTTTGGCTAAGTGCATTGGTGTCCTCTTTCTTCTACTTCCAGGTGAGAAGACATTTGTTCATCAGAGACTTCATTGGTTTGTTGCATAGTTGTCTTAGATAATTTTTCTTATTACTATATCTCTTATTGGATCATCCTTGATCATGTGTTGCCTAGTCTCTTGAATGACTTTTGTTGCATGAGGTCAATGAAGCATTGAAACTTGACAAGTTGCAAATATGACTTGAAGTTGAATGTCATTCTATTATTCCACAAGATTAAATCTCATAACTTTATTCTTCTAACGTCATATCCCATAGATATTGATTACACGCATGAATAAACTTGTCTATGAATCAGTCCAAGAAAATAGTTAAGAGAGAGAATACTGGAAAAGAAAACTTGTCTATTTGTTTAGTTTTCAAGAAGTGCGCATTCATGTTAAGGGTAAATTAGTACCAAATTATCTGAATAAACATTTTCCAGATGGCAACTGTATTTTAAGAAAGAGCTAGCTCTTATAAGGTTTCTGCAAAATTGCATGTTTTAAGACAAGGATTTCAATTTTATAAGTGTCATAACTCTTGTAGTTGGGTATATGCATCATTAACTTGACATTTTCAGCCTTCAATATGTCGATAAATCATTTATGTTTGAGATTGATTTGGTGTTAATTGGTTTCCTTGTTAAAGCTGCCTTCTTGTCATTGATGCAGAAAGTGACTGTTATTGCCAGTACTGTTACAAGTCCTGTTGGTAGAAGAAAATTGTTTGCGCAAATCAACAGCTTTATTGCTGTTTTCATCCTTGGCGGACAACTTACTCTAACGGTATGGATACATTAGCATATTAGTTTTTAGTGTGAGCATCCATAGAGGTCCAAGATTTTGCTCTATTTCTGTTTTTTCTCCTACTCTATTTGTCTCCAATCATTTCATATAAGCAAGGATCTCGGTTCTCTATGTTTTATTTCATCTTAGCCTAAACTCCATCAAATAAGCATATTGTTCAATCCTATACCTTGTATATCGTAAAGATGATATCTCATTCAGTACTGTGCGCATATATGTATTTCTTTTCAACTCTAATAGTCATGAACTTTACTCAACTTTATTCCGCACAGGGGCATATCCTCACCGTTGCTGGGGTTACGGCAGCAATTTGCTCTGCACCACTTGTTGGGTTTGTAAATCTGATTGCTCTATCTGTATGGCCATCATGGATAGCAGTTGCCATATCCGAAACTCTACGGAAGGTTTCAATTGCTTTACCAATATATTTTTTTTGTCTTTCTTTTTCTGTTTTTTGTTTTTGAGAGAAGCACACGATATTCCTTTTTACCTTTTGTCACCCAGTTCCTAGTAACCTGTTACCGTGTTCATAATTTAGGCCAAAGAGACATAACAAATTGACTCCGTTTTGTTGCTCCAGGTGGTAATATACGTTGTTACTAGGCCTGGAAGAGAGCTGCTTTTCACTGTTGTTACACAAGACGAGAAGTATAAAGCAAAGGTGTGTATATCATTTTTACATGGCATCTCTAGTTACAAGTGTTACGTCTCAATACATTCTTGACACCGAAAATATCATCACAGGTATGCATAGATGTAATCGTTCAAAGGCTTGGAGACGCCACTGCAGCCGGGATGTACAAGCTTCTTTCAGGCACTTTAAACGGCAGTGCCTCTACCACCTCCCTTTACGCATTGCCTGTATGTTATTATTGCTTACGTATCTCACACCCTTCATGCATTTTTGAACCTTCATCATGTGACCGCATACAGGCTAATAGCTGGTCTTCTTTGTTCCTTCTTATCAGGTGTGTTTCATATGGTTGGCAACAGCATTCCGTTTAGGACGCCGGCAACAACAACTAGCAAAGCCTAGTTCATCTCAACGATCTGAAACTTCATCAAGATGATGTTTTACAGGTTCTTGTAGCAATACATACATAGTCAGAGGATCATAATTTCGTTTTCTTGTTAGCAAAGGCAAGGCAAAATATGGTCCTCTTACCGTTGGCCACTGCCATTGCAAAATATATCAACAGATTTATCAATTTGAACCCTAATCTGATTATATTCTCTCTTACGAAACCACAGTATGTGTTTACTAGTGAATTTTTTGGTCTCTCTCTCT
The DNA here is from genome assembly GCA_034509125.1 of Monilaria moniliformis. Classification (NCBI taxonomy): domain Eukaryota; kingdom Viridiplantae; phylum Streptophyta; class Magnoliopsida; order Caryophyllales; family Aizoaceae; genus Monilaria; species Monilaria moniliformis. The sequence continues at coordinate 10,643 of JAYDZE010542850.1, forward strand.
CTCTCTCGTGCCTCCAATTTTCACTTTGAAACCCATGTTTTTCTATACATGTAATGAGATTACGACTTGTATCCCGGAAAAATAAACTTTTTTATCAAAATCCACAAGTTTCAAGGTTATCTCCCATTTCCTTCCATAAAAGATTGTGAAATATTTGCTTAAGAGAGCCTAGATAATTGTTTATTTATTATTCTCAACCACTTTTTAGGAACAAATATGTTGCATTTGGATTGAATGGATTTCGACTGCATAATATAAGTCCATTGTTGGTTACTTGGAATCTGTCATGCTCCTTTCGAACTATATTCAAGTCATAAGTGGATTCGAATGTAGAAATTTCGTAGTCTTCGTTCTTTTTCTTTTTCTTTTTCCTAAGAGCATCCTTTACGGAGGAAGAAAGGGGGGGGGAAGAAATCATAGTGGAGGAAGAAAGGGAGGAGAGAGAAAAGCAAAGAAGCAATGTGTAAGAATAGTCAGTATTATGATAATGGAGTCCCTGAAGAAAATGTGTAGTCGGCGTTGATGTGACACTGCGAAAAGAAGCAACCATAGTAGTAGATGCTCGAATTGGAGAGGTGATAGCAGTACGGACACTTGGAACACCTATGTGTCTGCAGAAGGTCTCCGATTCAAAACGGGACGAAGGAGTTTCGACTAATGACTAAATGTGGATAAATAAATACTAATGTTTAGTAGCTTTCCATGATTGAGCAATTTTCAATTTGTTTATTTGAACCGTCGAAGAAGTTGATATTTCTCTACACAACAAAAGAGCTCTTAATGCTTTCCAATTCAACTTGAACAAAATATACTTGAGTTACCTAGCACTAATTTATAGGAATTACATGAATAATTGAAGGTACAACCTCCAAATTATTCTGCACTGTAGGGGGGGAATTGAGTCACCATCAGTCTAAACTCATCTTCCAAATCACATTCTCCCCCGTATCTAACAAGCACTTAAAAACTGCCCTCTCAGATTGTGAAACTGAAATTTACAACAAAGTAGTATCTTAACAAGTCTAGTTAAGACATTAAGGAGTGGAGAAATCAACAAAGTAAGCAATCTTTCCATATTGGTATATGTCTAGTGATGAGCTATGGCCTTGTGTGATTCCAAAAGAGTTGTTACAAGCAAATAACGTATAATGATCTCCTTTGTAATCCTAACTCTAAGCGCACTTCTAATTCTTGAGATACCTGGAATTCTCAAGTTCCACGAAGTGCACGAACACGATCCTGGATCAGTTGTCTTTCCCAGTCTGCTATATTCTCAAAAGCATATTCAGGTAAACTTTCAAGAGGCTCCTTCCCAGCGTCGTTCTTGGCCAAATCATACGTTGCTCCACGAATTGCCCATCTGTTAGGTCCACACGGTCTCTTTGAATTTAGCATCTTGTATGCTGTGTCTAGCTGCTCCATAGGAACGCGAATAAATCAATTAGAAAGTGCTCTAACAATCACACAATAAAGGTTGTAGAATTCCGCCTTACATCCATGTTGCAGAACCAGAACATGTAAGCAATTGCAACAGCTGGTACCCTTCCCAAACCAGCAGTGCAGTGAACATATGCTCTTCCTTTGCCTTCTGAAATTGCCCATTCCAATGAGGAAACGGCTTTTGGTGTAATCCATTTCTTAAAGAATCTGGATCGAAATCTTTTGCCTGAAAGAATGCAGTACAATACCTTAGTCATCTCATACTTGTCATTCTGTATAAAATGCCAACCACATCTCATCTTGATAGATTTATTTGCAATCGTAATCTTCAATGAGAAAACAAAATTGATGTAACTATGGGATCATAAACGAAGAGGATCGGATCCCTTGAAAGAAGATGCAAATTAGACAAGACTAAATAGCTAATGTAGAGCGAGTTATGGATCATGAATCAGTCTGTATACTACAGGCTTGATTGAGCTTAAGAACATTGCTGAATAAATACACAGAATTTAAGCGTACTTCTTGTACAGCTACACGTATTTGAAAATAACAGGGTTATTGAAGGACAAGACGAAATAGTTTCCAGTTGTGTTCTACCACAAATGCAAAATGTTAGTCCTAAGATTGCCTTTTTGAGTCGAAAAAAAAAACAGATTAGCTTACAGGCCTTCTCATGTGCCGAATTCCAACTTCTTTGCATCTCTTTATAATGGATTGAAGGTCTATTCCCCAGTATGCAACATCACTATCCTGCTGCAAGTTGAGAATATATGCCACATTCTCTTCCTCTTTCAGATGATCAATGTCTTCAACCTCAGATCCTCAGTTATCAGAGTATAGTTCATGCCTATAAGTCACAATATTCCAATCAGGTTGCATACATCTCAACGTTATGAAAATAAATTGAAACACATTGCTCAGAGTCTTAGCAAAGTCAGCAGTCACCGTTTTAACAAGAAACTAAGATACAGCAGCGCCATCACACAACAATATGTATTAAAACTCAGCTCGATGGAGAAATTCCATTTCCTAGACCTCGTTCTTGAACCGAACACCATCATCATATACAATAGTTCAATGTGAAACAGTTTGTACAGAGTAAAGCAATAAACAATATACCAGACTGCCTTCTCTGGTATCCTCGAAGCTAATATTAGTCAGTCCACATCATTCAGACATTGGAAAGGTAAGATTTCTTTTCGGCTCAGATCCTCTTTTCTAGGATCAAGTCATGTGATCGAGTCAATTAACTCCAGAAAACTATGAGTAAAAGCTACTTTATTAGTTATCTAGTTATTATAAAGGTAGTTTAAGGAGAGTAAAACTTTTCAACGCAAACCACTTTGCCCCACCAGATTCTCTATATGCTTCTTGCTTTCAAATAGGAAATCAAACAATACTCACAATAGAGACAATAAGTTCAACTAAAAGAAAACCAAATTTAACCCTAAATTGCAATCTCATTGGAATAAAACATCTAAACACCGAAGCAACATAACAGAATCCCACAAACCTGTTCAAGATTTAAAATGTGAAGTCGAGAAATGTGACTGACCAAATTCGTGATGATATTCATAAGGGTTCATCATCAGCTTCTTCATGGCTATGTTGTATTAGTCTGTTTTGCTCCTCGCGCGGCTGCTCGAAAACCCTTGAGTCGCTTCCGTCTCATTCTCAGGAAGCTTGCAACAAATTTTGGCAGATTTGAAGGAATTCTTTGCGGTTTGCTTCGGAGAAGAGAAGAAGACCGCAGTTTTCTGCAATTGAAACGGCGGTAAACGCAGCGGTGAAGAGAAGGTGAATGGGGTGCCGCCAACAGCTTCCATCTTTCTTTCTTTTCTTTTGTATCAATCTCGATTAACAATCATAATTCACTAGGTTTGCGATCATTTGACCCAGTTTGTGTAGTGTTGTGGGTCTTACAACAATTCATTTCTTTCGTGATGAAGAGCTCTGAAATTATTGTGTTTCAATAGATCCGAGGGGCAAAATTCTTGATTTGGGTGATTCCACAAAAAAGGTCCGAAATGCGAACCTTTTTTTTTTTTGTTCCGGAAATGGGAAAGACGCATTCCCGTAATGCGTCTCCCACTTAAGCGGAACGACGGCGTAGGGTGGAGACGCATAAGCTTCATGCGTCTCCCACGTGAGCAATTCCGATTCACTGCCGCGTTCCACCCGGCTGGGTGAACCGATGCACACACTTCCACCCGGCCGGGTAGGACTCTCTGGAATATCAGAAAGTTCCACCCGGCCGGGTGAGACAGTTAACAATT
>JAYDZE010542861.1:0-14360 GCA_034509125.1 Monilaria moniliformis
GTGACATACGATGGATTTCGCAATCACTATACCTTCAAGCACAACAACAAGTCTATCTTGCTTGTTTCTTTGACACCACAACAAGTTCAAGAGGACCAGCTGAAATTGTCTCAATCAAGGAAAGCTCGTGAGGTTGCGAGTAAAAAAAGTGAGGAAATTAAAAAAAAAATGAGTGAAATAAGAGTTGAGAGAAAAGTAAGAGTGAGTAAAAAGAAAAACATAATTTCTATGTGAGAGCAAAAGAAGTAAATAGTGCAACAGAAGAAAAAAGAGCGTGCACATCTTAGTGTACAAAGAGTCATTCTTTAGCATTAACGAATTAACCTCATCTTTGCCTAGTTTTTTTGTTTATCTCTTGCAGGATTTTTAAGACGTTTTTCCGGATGAAGAACCGAATGGATTACCTCCATTAAGAGGTGTTGAGCATCAAATAGACTTGTTCTTGGAGCTGTTCTACCAAACCGACATGCTTATAGAGCCAATCTAGAAGAGACTAAAGAGATCCAAAGACAAGTTGAAGAATTATTGGAGAAAGGGAAGATTCGAGAGAGTATGAGTCCATGTGCATTACCAGTGATTATAGTATCCAAGAAAGATGGATCGGGGATGATATGCACGGATTGTCGAGCAATCAACAAAATCACGGATCTAAAGCCAATCGCTTACTTTAGCGAAAAGTTGAAATGATCTCAAATGAACTATCTAATATATGACAATGAGTTATATGCTTTGGTTAGAGCTTTGGAAACTTGGCAGCATTACTTATGGCCTAGAGAGTTTGTAATTCACACGGATCATGAATCTCTTAAGTATCTCAAAGGTCAAGGTAAGCTTATCAAGAGACATGTTAAGTGGGTAGCATTTATTGAATCATTTTCTTATTTAATCAAATACAAAAAGGGAAGGAAAATATTGTGGCTGGTGTATTGTCTCGAATGATGCTTTGATCACTACTTTGAGTTATAAGTTACTTGGTTTTGAGTTCATAAAATAAATATATGCAAATGATCCTGATTTTGCTTCTATCTATTTAGCTAGTGAGCATGATGCATTTGATAAGTTTTATATCCACGAGGATTACTTGTTTAGAGAAAATAAGTTGTGCATTCCTAAGTGTTCTATGCATGAATTGCTTGCACATGAAGCTCATTGTGGTGGGTTAATGGGGCATTTTGGAGTTCATAAGACATTGGAAGTTTTGCATGAGCATTTCTTTTGGCCTAAAATACGTGTTGATGTTGAAAGAATTTGTAGAAGAAACCTTTAACAATTCCTAGTGCACCTTGTTACCTAGAACAAAAAGAGGTAAAGATTCTGTTTTTGTGGTTGTTGATAGATTTTCAAAAATGACACACTTTATTGCATGTCATAAGAGTGATGATGCAATTCATTTTGTGGATTTGTTCTTTAAAGAAATTGTTTGTTTGCATGGTGTTCCTAAAACTATTGTAAGTGATCGAGATGCTAAATTTGTGAGTCATTTTTGGCGTGTGTTATGGAATCAATTGGGAACTATACTTTTGTTTTCTACTACTTGTCATCCACAAACTGATGGAAAAACTGAAGTAGTTGATATGACATTGTCTCAATTACTTACAACTTTGATAAAAAAAGATCTTGAAAAGTTGGGAAGAATGTTTATCTTTTATTGAATTTGCTTATAACCGAAGTGTTCATTATGCTACTAACTTTTCTCCATTTGAAGTTGTTTATGATTTTAATTCATTAAGTTCGCTTGATTTGATTTCAATACCAATTGAAGAACGTGCAAGTCTTGATGGAAAAGCTATGGCTGAAATGGTGAGAAGATTACATGAAAAACTGATGCTCAATATTGAAAAGAGGACGGAGCAATATGCAAAGCAAGCTAACAAGGGCCGAAAACAAGTCATCATTGAACCTGAAGATTAGGTTTGGTTACATATGAGGAATGAGAGATTTCATTCTAAAAGAAATTCCAAGTTGCAGCCAAGAGGAAATGGACCATTTCAAGTGATTGCAAGAGTGAATGATAACGCTTACAAACTAGACCTGCCAGGTGAGTTTAATGCAAGTGCTACTTTCAATGTTTCTGATTTATCTCCTTATTTTGGTGAACTAGATTCGAGGACGAATCCTCTTGTAGAAGAAGGGAATGATGGAGGCGCACATGAGCTGCCTAAGGATAACAAGATGGATCCCTTAATTATTCAAAGTGGTTCAATTACAAGAGTTACTAATAAAATAAAGGAATTCATGATGCTTTAATTGTTGAAATAAAGGCCTAAGTTCAAGACATATTGGGCCAAATGGTGAATATTATTGAAGTTGATGGGTTGACTTATACTTAAAGTGTGAGCTCATTACTTATCACATTTTGGAGGCCCAAATTGAAGAAGAAAGGCTACATTTTCGTTCAAAATGAGCATCCCAAAATAAAAAGTCATTTTATGTTATATTTTTATGTTTAATAGGTGGCTTTTGAATTTCTAGAGCCACATCCATTGTTTAGAAGTTACTTTTTACGTATTATGAGTCAATTTAAATGACTTAAGTAATGTTGAATGTGTGAGGCTCTCTAGAGTCCTTTCTAGCCTATAAATAGACTTGTAATCATATGTTTTGAGGAACACTTTGATTATAAACGAAAATTGGCATTTGCCTTGTGAGTTGAATTCTATTTGTTGAGTTTTTCACTTGCTTTAGAACTTGTCAAGACACTTAAGCAAAGTCTTGTGGCATTCAACCATACCAATGTTCTTGGCTAATTATATAGCCAACGGGTCGAGGTTTTCTATGCTTTTAGGGTGATCAAACTAGATTCTTGATCTAGGGAGACCGCTGCCTAACTTATATATATGCGGTTCTTGGATCAATATATCCAACGGGTCATTCGTCCTATCCAATCTGTATCAATGTAGTTGCATTGATTGCTCGGATGAGTGTGCCATTAGAAGATGACCTTGATAATGATGTTTACCTCCAACGGGCTCGCATGTATGTGCTGGTTCTATTAGGAGGTTTAATATTACCTGATGGTATCGGTTGCAAAATACCATTGATTTACCTAGCACTGTTGGAAGATGTGGATACTGCTTCGCAGTATATTTGGGATAGCGCAACACTCACAATCTTGTATTACAACCTCTGTGAAGCATCATATGATCACATGAAGAATATAGGTGCCCCCTAGTACTTTTATAGCTTTGGGCCTGGGAAAGAATGCCAAATTTGAGACCTAAGTTGTTATATCCTCTTTTGTATACCGCCGACCTTACTCCGGGTACAAGCACATAAGTAAAGTACTTGTTATTTATAGTTTATGAATCATAACTTCTGATGATGGTGAATACGTTTATTTTTCTATTGTTAGGTGGACTGGCCTTATCTGCGTGACAAGATCTCCCCAACATTGCACTGAGCACTATCAGGAGCAATTGACACGTTTACAACCGAATTAGGTACATTGACACGTCTATATTTTTTTATAATTTACTGTTTAATTATCTTATCATTTTAACTCAAAGTTTACATGGGAGCATATCAGTGAGCACGTCTTGCCAGATGTTTACACAATTGGTCAGGGTTGTTGGAGGGCAACACTTTAATGATATGCTGGCATATCGTGGAGCCACATAAGCCGCAGAGAGTCATGTGGCAATTTAGCTTCTCACAACATATTCATGAACTCGAAGATAAGTTATATAATGATACGCATATGAAGGTATCTTCGCGAGGCAAATCAGGGAAGGACTGAGCAACCCATCACGAGTATTTCGTCAAAAAACGGAATATGATGGTCTTAGGAGCTGTGGCGAGGGTCTTCATATTGACCAACCTCATTTCCAGCGTACGTAGTCGATACTTCGATGTTTTTCAGGGAAAGAAATTAGCGTACTGGAAATAGAGGTGTCTGAATAAATGGGCTCGAAATTTCACAGGATTGGCTATCACAACAGACACAATCTGATTTCGTTGCTCCCCCGCCCAAGCCTGAGTTCTTGGATTCCCTGTCATATCCCCAGTCTGACCAGCAGTGGGAGCCTCGGTCTCGGGAGCAATTATCTTCTTATTTTGAGTTGACCAGCCATGGTAACAACAACAAGACTATGGAGATTCTCATATGTTGTTGACCAACCTTGGATATAGCCTCAAGGCTATCAGAGACACCGAAGATCAGTGGATTCATACTTTATAGGTATTCATGTGGAGGCTTCTGAGGTGGCTGCTGAGGATACAGAAGATGAAGAAGATATACCAGAAACACAACTTGATGTCTCTAGAATAATTGTCCCGGAGACACAGCAAACACCTTCTGTAGGAACATGGAATAGCCTTGGCCGAACGTTCAAAACTTTGTTTTCACGAAAAAAGTCCAAATGTGAAAACAAAAGGACAAAGACCTAGCAAATACACTTCTAGTGCTTATAAGTAATAGTAATGAATTTGTATAACATATTGTGATTGTTGTGCTTGTTGTGGTTTTTGTGTTGTTGGACCTAGATTCGACCTCCGAGTTGCTAGGAATTTTGTGTCAAAATTTCATGAAATTTTAACTGAAGTTAGTCCAAGATATTAGGAATATTATGAGTTTCAGGTCATTCATACCACGTATGGATTTATGACGGATTTTCAAAAACACTTCAAATTTTCAGCCTAATGTATGGTCTGTGTGTGAGCTTGACATGAACACATAAGCCATTTTTTGTACGTCGAAATGGACCGAAAGTGAGAAACGGGCTATGTTTGAGATTTATTCTCACATGCAATCTATATGTGCACTGATCAAAATGGACAGAAGGTGGGACACATGCCGTGTGTGCGATTTAGGCTCACACACAGTCCGTGTGTTTACTGACCAAAATGGACAGAAAGTAGGGTACAGACCAACTTTAAAACAACATATGATTCGTATCCAAACACGGCAATAAGACAGGAAACTGGACAAAGTGAAGACGCGAGCCAACCTCTCTATTTAAATGAAGATGCGTGCATTCGCATCTTACCTGAATAAAAGAAAAAGGTTCCGTAAAACATTACTTTGAGAAAAAAGGCAGCAAAATGGGTTAAATGCCTATAATGTAGCCAAGAAAATAAGAGGAAATTCTATCAAGATTTAGACCCATTTTCAACAGTAAAGTCAATTTATTGGACGCTCGGATCAATGCAAAATTTGCTTTACCCGCCCCTTACTCCTCCATATTAGTTGACTATTCTACCAAACCAACTGTATGTAGTGTGTGTTTCTGCGTGCGGATCCGTTATTTCTTCGTGCTTGAATTGGTTGAGCTGAACTTGCTCTGATTTTTTTTGAAGAAATGGCGGAGGATCACCCCTCTAGGTATGTGAAGTTAACCAAGGATCAAGCGCCGATGGAGGACATTAAACCCGGCGAGCTCAATCAGCCGATTGATGTGCCTCAGGTACAATTTGTGTTTTTTTCTCTATGGCTGTATCTCCGAATTTGTGCTGGTAAACGTGATATGCTTTTGTATGATGGTCGACCGGTATTGATCCGTCTCCGATGCACTTACCTCTGTGTGAAAAGGTGGATGATTTTCTGGTGATTCGGTTGCGATCTTCTCCTCTCTTTTTTTCTCTCTAGATTTCTTAAGTCTGGCTCATGAAGATTTTAGCTGTTGATTTGGGTTTATGCACATAAATATTGGGTTAATCTTGCACATTTGAACTCTTGTGTGTTCATACTTGTCATGGGGGTTTGGATCAGGTGATTGGATCCTGTTTGGTGCGCCTACTTCTGTAATGTCTAGGAAACAAGTTTTTACCAGAGAATTACAAGTACCGGGCGGAAAAATTTGTTTCACACTTCAATCTGACAAAACAATTAGGCCCTTGTTGCTTTTACACGAATGTTATTCTTTACATGACATTCTTTCATTGTCTTTAATATGTACAACTCAAAGAGTGTAAACATATGAGGAATTTATTTTTGTTTGTATAGAAAACAAACCTTCTCTTGTCAAGTAATTTTGTCTTCAAGTCCTGCTTATTCGACCCCAATATCTGGAAGACTTTTCTTCTAAAGTTTTCCTTAGAAAAGGGAAGTTAAAAAGGAAGTCCCATTTCCTCAAGAGTGATTGGATTTGTACTGGCCTCTATAAGTTAGCGCTCTTATCTTAGTAAACCACAGAAACAATGGTTCACTTTTTTATTAATTTGAATTCTTGTTCACTCCTTGAAGTATTTTTCAAAATTAGAAATGGATGGGCTATTTTAGCTGACATTAACTCTGGTTCTTAGAAGATTGAATCACTTGGAACCTTTCCAGCATTAGGTGTGAAGCTGGCTGCTAGTTTGTAAATTGGCGGCAGATGAGTTTGATGCTGCAAACGTCCGTTAGTATGGAGGTTAATTTTGAACATTGGTGAACCACTGGAAAAGAGAAATTTGATGGTTGAGTTTGATGCTTTAAATATCAGTTTTTCCTCTTGTCAGGTTCTGAACCATGTTTGTTAAAGACAGTCCAACTGGTCAAATAAATTATCTGGTTATTTGTCCAAACCAACATTTGGTTTGGGCATAAAAAATATTAAATATGAGCAGTGTGCCCAAACTTCCTATTACTTAATTTTGAAGTCTATGCAAAATTAGACTTCATTTTTCAGATATGGCATTTGCATTTTGCCTGGTTGCCCCTTTATTTTACATGTTTATAGTTAAGAAGCTATCTTTGTGGTTCATTTTGCAGTTGCATGTTAGAAAGTGTAATGAATGTGGGCAGCCTCTACCTGAAAGCTACCAAGCTCCTGCAGATGAACCCTGGACTACTGGCATATTTGGTTGTGCAGAAGATGCAGAAAGTTGTAAGTTACTATGCATCCAGTGAAAGAGAAGTTCAATTTCTAAAGCTTAATAACATGAGTAGACAGTTGACAATTGCTTTGTCAGCTAACTAACTGTCATCTTGGAATTTAAATGTCTACCATACAATCTTAATAATATCAGTATAAGGTTTTAAGTTTTAACGCTGAAATATAACATAGTTTGAGTTGATTAAATACATATATATTTAATTTTCAGTGCATTTCATCGTTACAAGATTAATAAAATAACGATCAATTAACACCTCTTAATTAATGTATAGGCTCTATCTGGTTCCAAGGCTATTAATGAGATTTTACTTTATATTAATTCTGCTTTTGTTTGGTCGATGATTCTGAAATTTTATGCTTTATCTGCAATAGTTAGGACAGGACTATTTTGCCCATGTGTTCTGTTTGGCCGCAACGTTGAACAACTGAGAGAAGATACTCCGTGGACCGGACCTTGCATTTGTCATGCTATCTTTGTAGAGGGTGGCATTGCCTTTGCTGCAGCAACCGCTGCTCTACACGGTTTTATTGACCCAAGGACAACATTTCTCATTGGTGAGGGTTTGTTTTTCAGTTGGTGGATGTGTGGGATTTACACTGGCCTAGTGAGGCAATCGCTGCAGAAGAAATATCATCTCAAGGTGATCTCAGTTTGTTCTTATGAATTGGCCTTTACGAAATGGTTCTGATACCTATTTCCACCACCTCTGAATTTGCTTTTTCAGAATAACCTTTTAATTGAGATGCTATTTCTGGAAAAAAGATTCTAACTTGTTTCTGTTGTTGGAGAATCCTCGAGCATTTTCTTTGAAAATCATCTGAAAGTTGTGATAAGGGAAAAAATGTATTTCTACCTGTATCAACTTTTTCACTTCAAAGACTTGGTAGGCAATAGACAAATCACTGAAAAGAGTTTACTCTAGATGCCGATGATTGGCCGTCTTTAGGGTAACTTCTGGTTGTTGCATTAGCATTCAGTTAGCTGTTTGTCCAGTTTTATGTTGGTTACTTAAGCAAGATAATGTTTTGATATATGTTACCACATAGCGACCCTGATACTGTAGATTTTCTGGAAAATAAAAATACCTGGACCCCTGATGTTTCCTACTAATATGTAAAATGCATTTTCAATCCCGTTACATTAGTGTCATTATTCCTGCAGTTTGAGAGATAAGCAAAATAGTCCTAAAAGTTTTTGTGATTCCAACTCCATTTTGATGAAATATATGTGGAGAAAACTTAAGACTTTCTTAAAGTCCTCATGTATTAACTTGAAGTTGGATTTCATTTGTGAAATAAGTTTGCGGAATCACTACATTGCCTTGGCAAACTACCAATTCAGTTTTTCCTGTAAAGAGGACTAAAATTGCACTTTTGAAACCTTTTGGACTATCTTTGACAACTCCCTAACTGTAGGATTGAAAATACTATTCCCCTATTATACGAGTAAACTTGCTTTGTACCTGCATAGAGTTATGTAAATTTTTTGCCTTGCTTGGGACTATTAGTCTCTCTTGTTTCATCATCATTAGAATGTTATGTTTCCGGAAATATTTGTTTTTATGAATGAGATTTTGCAATTCGGTTGCACGAAATTTGTTTTACTTGTTCCTAGAAATTTTGCAGTCAGTCCCATTCTTGTTTGTGAAAGTATTATTTACTGGCATTTGCTCCCAAATTCAGCTGTAATCAATTATGAACAAACTGTCTCTGCAGACACATATGAAGCAAGATAAAAACCTCTTCAGTATGCTAATTTGCAATACACTTGGTACATCAAATTTTGCTCTGCGCTTTTCGGCATTAAAACCTTCATCAGTTGTACTGGTATCCAACGCCACTTGGGGTTCAGTACATGAAAATTTCTGCTTATTAGCATTAAAGCCCTCTGTGGTGCACTGATATGCAGTGACACCGGAAACAAGGAAGTATCTATTTTTAAATAGCAATTTACTTAAATTTGAAATTATTTTAACCATAATAATTTGTTTAGTCATGCTTTCGAGGATCAAATTAGTTTCCCTTCATTAGGAAGCTTGCTGCTTTGTTTCTAATATTTCACTTATTTTATTGTCCATATAGAATTCGCCATGCGACCCTTGCTTGGTGCACTGCTGCATGCACTGGTGTGCCTTGTGCCAGGAGCACCGGGAGATGAGGTCACGCCTATCAGAGGACTCTGTGGAGCCAATGACCATAGTCAATCCACCTCCAGTTCAGGAAATGAATGCTGCTGACGATGGTAGGGATTCAGCATCAACCTCTGCAAATGGAACCGAGCAAGTTAAAATTGAGATGCAGGCTCTATAGGACTTGCCAATAGGATGAAACAACGACAAATACCATGTCTGTTAAGAGTTAAATTTTCTGGTTTTCTCATTTCCTTTATGACTTTGAAGTCCCTTTCAACAGGACATTGTACATTTTTAATGTCAAGCATTTTTGTCAAGTTGCAAGGGTAATTTGAGCTCTGCAACAAGTTTTCACTCGCATGACAGCTGTAATATCTTTACCCTATTAAAACAATTTTGAGCAAGAGATTCGCAGAAAATTGTTATCATGGAGGAGCATTGGCGTTTTCTGATGCAATAGATTTTCGTAAATGGTAATGCTTATGTTTTCCTCTTTCGGTATGAATATGTAGAGCGAATGAGCTGTGATTTAACAATTTTGAATTTGAACTCCACTAATATCAGCAAGACAATATGCAAGTTAAGAGATACTTATTGCTTCCCAATTTCTTCCAAGCTGGGAATCTTTAATTTGGCTATAGCACAACTCTTGTGCAACAGTGAAGTTTCTCCAATAAACAGAGCTGAATTCGGACAAAGATAGAGAGATATTATGATCGAAAATTACTTGGATTATTTTTCCAATATTAATCTAATCTAATCATTGCATAAAGTAGTTATTTGCATATATGTGAATACATTTTACTTGTATGAATTAAATAGTTGCATAAATAAGATTTTTAGTGATCATGCGAGATTAATTATCATGCATGGCTGTATAAGGAGTCCAACGAGTATGCATCCTGCCTAAATTTTTTACATACTATACGGAGTAGCATTTTGTTCCTCATATTGGGCAGACGAGAACATGATGCATTTTACGCTGCTTGTTATTCACTTACTGATTTTTTTTATTGCTCTAGTTGTTATTCCACTTTTACGATAACACACACTAAATAATTTCAAATAACATACTGTAGCCTTCGCTTAAAAATTATATATATATATATATATAGAGAGAGAGAGAGAGAGAGATCAAACTTGGCCATGGCTAACATAAAAACACTACCGTCAAGCATCATATCAATCTTCCAATTTCGTATTGTGTTTGATTCTTGTATTTTCATCCAAACAATTATTACAACATACCTGATATTGATATCTAACCAAACAAGATAACAAAACATAACATGAAACAGAGGATCTCCTTACAAACGAAGAGACAAATCAAGCTTCTGATCCTCACTCTCAACCCCAATCCCTAACTCACAGCTACCATCACTTTCAGTTTCTATACCGCTGCATGGTACATTCATTTTCCAAAGCCGATCCACCGCATTCTGATCAAGCCGCGCCGCGCCGTTCAATCCGAAGCGCTCGCCCACGGAGAACTGGCAGAGACCGACGTCGTGAGCGGCGATATACGGCTGACAAGGCCTGAGAATGCCAACGGAGTAGTTCGGAGGGAACAGCAACGGCTGCGGCTGCGGAAAGGTGGTTAGGGAGTATTCGCAGCTCCTCTTTTGCCTTCTGGCGGCGTTTCGTTCTTTCTTGTGTGCGTTTTGATGGCCGCCTAATGCTTGCGAGCTGTGAAACTTTCTTGAACAGTATAAACAAGGGAAACGTTTTGTTGTACCTTGGGCATTGTTTGGTGAACTTCGATTTGCACTTTCACACTCCATTCCTCTATAGTCGGCTGTCGACGAATCAAAACTATCTATTTAAAGCAAGTACAAGATTCAGAGTCTTGGACCTCTTCTTTATTAGTTAGTTGGTAGGTAGACTTCATAAGCTGAGTGTTGCAAATATGTGAAGATATTGTGTGTGTGTGTGTATCCATTTATAAAAAAGAGTGCCTTGGCGTGCTTGGCAGTTGGCACAAGAGGGTGCATGGGCTTCAGAGAGAGAGAAAGAGAGAGGAAGAGAGAGAGTGCAACAGTTATTCTGCAGAGAGTGATTGGTGAGAACTCTGAGAAGAGAGAGAGAGAGTAGTGTATGATTGGTGAGAACTCTGAGGAGAGAGAGAGAGAGAGTAATGCGTGATGGGTTCGGTCCTTTTAAACAATCTGACAGTGGCGACCATTAGGTCGTGTTTCTTTTTGCAGGTTCATTTAAGTGGTGAGATTGAGTTCTTAGTTTTTGTCTTTCTTCATTTAATCCAGACCTGTTGGTTAGCTGTGTGTAATTAAGCAACTAATTTAAGTTTCTCCTCAACGTTACATGAAACAAGAAAAAGTTTCTCCTCACAGTATTTAATTGATCTCTGGAGATCAATTAAATAAAGTCACCTAAAGTGTGAATTATTACTAATAAATTCTTTATTTTAATAGCCACCCCAACTATTTACGCGCATGTAACGTCGTCTATTTTTTGGCCCTTCCTCAATTTTTTGATATACTTACGATTTTCTGGAAATGCGACGACCCCCTTCAAGGTTTTGATAAATTTTGCCAACAAATAGGCCACACAACCCAGTCAGTGGTTTTTAATTTCCACTGACGATGCATTTAGTTAGTAATCTCAATGAGATAAATGTATCTCGCCCCATTCATGGGCTTGTTTGTGTGTATGTTAGTGAGAGAGAGAGAGAGATGGGTTTTAGTGGGTGTTCCAAAGCATGTGGGAGAAAACTTGGGTGATAAATATGAGTTGCAGTTGCAGGGTGAGACAAGGATAGTGGCAGTAGCAGTAGCAGTAGCAGGGATTTTTTTTTCATGATATACTCTGCTTCAAGATAATAAATAGCAAGTTATTAAGGGGACAGCCGCAACATTATTTAACTTCCCACCGCCACTCTGCTTCACAACTTCCTTCATTTCTCATCAATACCATTCCATCTTTTCCTCATCAATACATTTGTCATTTTTAGCATCACTCACTCTCTAATCCAAATATACCACCAGAGTACTACTAGCTTCAAAAGAGCATCTGGTATCAGAATCAAAACTCCTTAAGGAAATCCGGTTTTCTTCTGAGCTACTTCAAAACTCCCACGAAAACCCAAATCTACGTACACAGCAGATAAATAGCCTACGACACAGTCATATAGCATTGCATTACAAGTAACAGATTTATGCACAAACTCTATAATGCCGCCCAAAACTTGAACTTGGCGGAGTAATTAGATGCTGAGGAATGAGTAGATAATTCTTGGAATTTCGCATCGAAGCAAAATTTCTCAGGATAAGAAAGAAAGTAGTGTCCACAAAGACAACCACTCAAGTTGAAGTCATATATAACTATTATGATATAATACAAAGAAATAATAGAAATTATGGACAAGCAAAGATTACCTACAGGCTACACCTCTAAGAACAACCGAAGCATCTCCTTATGGAAAAGATATTTGATGGTGTAGGCTCAGGGTTGGGGTCAAGTTTCTTACGTGGAAGGTGTTTGAAGAATGCCTTCACAGCTCCTGTAACACCGTCTTCATTTTCCATGGCTTTTGCAAGTTTAACTGCAAGCTCCTTTACCTGCAAAAAAGATCGATCTCCATGACATTTAAACCAAAGAATGATATATTTGCTGAATTAGAATAAGAATTTCCTCCCCTCAATGTATTGTTAAAAGTTACACATGGAACATATACTGGAACAAAAAAGATCGCATGATCTCCAATTTAATCCAACACTTAGCCTCAACACTTAAAAAGAAATTTTGCACACCCTTCAACTAGAAACCATGGTAATATCTAAGGTGTGGTACCTGGGGGTCTAGCATAAAATTAATTGCACCAACCAACTTTTCGAGTGAAAACTCATCAACGGGAATTGGTGGAGGGCCTACACCTCTGGCATGGACTCTTTCTCCCCAAAATGGTTGGTCACCAAAGAATGGAATAATGGTTGTTGGGCACTGCATTACCAACAAATATTAAATTCAAGAGTCAACATAAAATGTCAAACCAACAAAAATTCCAAGCCATTACCGCCGCTTTAAGACCAGCAGCTGTTGTTCCCGCGCCTCCATGGTGCACCTGCAAACAAATTGATACACACAAAAGATTGCCTTATTGCTCAAAAAACATAAGCAAAACCACATTTAACATCCCCAGATCACAGAGATATAAAATCAACATGTTGCTTTTGTACAAATATAGGTAAATAGTATGGTGCACTTAAAGGACCACTTTGCAAAAACTAACACAAACAACTTACCACAGCGGCACATTGCAAGAAAAGCCAGTCATGAGGACAATTGTCCAGAAGATATGCAAAGTCTTTTTCTTCAGCCACTGAGCAAGAAACATTAGTCAAATGAGTCAATTTCAGGATATATATACGATCGGAAAAGTCAGGAAAAAGGGAACTTACAGTTACCAAGGCCACCCCATCCTTTGTTGATAATTCCCCTTTGTTTAGTTATTTCTAAAGCATCAATGATTATCTTTGTCATTTTCTCAGGCTCTATGACAGGCTGAAATAGAAAAACATATAAATATATATATATCGGCAAATTAAATGTTGAGAAAAAAAGGACAGTCAAACAAGCTGAAATCATAAAATTCTTTTTGACACAACTTAGATATCTCTACTACATGTGCAGCATATTTTGTTTCAGGAAGGGGTTTGGGGCATTTTGCGACTAAGAACAGTTGTGTTAAACAGTTTTCGCCAATGAACAATTCAGTGCCACCATTGCCTATTTGAATGTTTAAAACCATTCCAACAAAATGAACTGGTTTCTCATTGAATCACAAAAGTTGGTACAGTTCCCACGGTGAAAGTTCAAACTCCAATATTATAGAAGAAAACTTCCAAAAATATGTTAACAAATCTCAGTCACAAGATACCTCCACCCCTAAAATCCTAAAGAAAAACAATACCCATGCATTATTTCCTCATGTTTCTCCTTTGTCTGGGGTTTACTTTTGGGATGTGAAGGAGCCTGGGGTACTAACCAGACTGCCAAACCCAATATAAATAGGCTTTGGACCAGCTTCAAGCCAGTTTACAAGCGACTCAGGTGGTTCGTAATTTGTCGCAAGATCAAGGAAGCAAAATCCAACGACATCAACCTTGGGTCCCCAATCTGCAAGACAACATGGCTATGATACTCAGTTACCACTATCTAAGTACCAAGTATGGATGAAATGAAACAGATCTCAAAATTCAAGATGAGAAAGAGAACTGACTGGTATCATGTTCAGATGATAAAGATTGATCCATTGGCACACACTATTTTCTTCAAAGAAAACAACATTAAGAAAGTGAAAACCTTTTGGTTTAGGGACAAGGTGAGGGCTCCAGATATATCCATGTGGAATATTTGACTCAGACCCTTGTGAACCACTCAAATATGTGACTGGCCGCAG
>JAYDZE010542872.1:0-14359 GCA_034509125.1 Monilaria moniliformis
CGTCCTATATATATCTTATAATAATAATAATAATAATAATAATAATAATAATAATAATAATAATAATAATAATAATAATGCATTTACTTAGAGAAAGAGAAAAAAGAGATAAATATTACATAAAACATCTGCCATGTGCAGTTTTTGAATTTAAGATTGGCGGGCCAAACTTAAAATTAATAAGATCAACTGGGCGGAATTGTGGGGCAAAGTAAAACTTAACTACTACTTACTCCGGCCCAAAAAAAAAACATATTAGGAGTGCGACACGAATTTTTAATAAAAATGGTTGGTGTATCGTGAGTAGAGAAATTATCAACTTTAGAAATAGTGTTAGTAATGATTAATAAATGTATTATATTGTTAGTGAAGAAAATGGTGGGTCATATGATAAAAAATGTAAATAAATTGATATATTATGAGATACTGTTTATAAATAAAAAAAGAACTTATTTTCATAGACATATAAAAATGGCAAAGAAAAAGTATTTTTTGGGAAAAGAGGGGCATATGTTATTGAGAGTAATTGAGTTGAATCATTCATATTTATATGGTTCCACTTCCATCTTAGTTTGTCGGTAAATTTTGATGCATAGAATGAATATTATGTAAGTGTGTTAATTAGATGTTGATTGCATTAGCTGTTTTGGGCTAGGATATCATACTTTGTTACGACTACTGAACCTTATGAAATACTATTTTGATTTAAGTAGTGATGTTGTGTTACCACTTACCACCCCCATTGCCAAATATACAAATGACCAACCTTTCAAATGTAATAATAACAACATTCTCAATCCAAACACCCATGATGTGGGCTATGACCCATTTTTACTTATTGGGCCCCCATTATAAGGTCAGGCTGTGATCCAACTGGAAACAAAGAAAAGGTGGAATTACAAGTTCTGCAGTTTGTAGTAAAAAAGTCATGTTTGCATGAATTTTGTTAACCCATAAGCATTGATTGGATATAGGCTAATGTGAATCAAATTTGGCATGGAGAATCAAGTGCAAGAAGCTATGACAATATCAAATCTTGATTTTATACTAGTTTTTTTATTCTCTTTTTTATTTTTGGTAAGTCATGTGCCCAATCAGGCTGATAAATCTATTAATATAATCCCACGTGCCTTTTCACATATTCGCATTGAATGAATTAATATACGCGATTACACAATTTCCATTTATTTATATCGACCAAGACTCGCACAATCACAATCACATTTCAATAAACAAAATAACAGTTAAAACCTAAAAAGAAAATAACGGCCACATTTCCACGTGTCCATCGTTTATTGGCCACTAGAGTTGTAATTGGACCGAACATATAATTCAATTATTTAAGCTTGTTTGAAGAGAGGTGGAATTTTAACCATATCATTAACTCAAATTAAGTCACTAATTTAATCGAGTCGACTAATTTTATATTTATCGTTATGTTTAGATCGATTTAAAATATTTATCCAAACAAAAACAGGGTTGTTAATTTATAAGACCATATTCATTCATAAAGAAAATAAACCCAGGCACCGTCGTACAGAAAATCAGACACCCCTTCAAAACCCACACGTGCCCTGACACCGCAATCATTCTCCCCTCCCACCCCTTTCACAACCCTCTCCTGCCTACTTTTCTCACACACAACACACACTGAAACCCGAAAGGAACATTTTTTTTCCGTGAAATTCAACCTGGGTTTCACCAATTATGGCTGGAAGAAGAAGAAAAAAGATGAAGTTGTGAGTTTATTTATACTTTCTTCAATTATGGACTCACACTGCTCGTTATCTGAATTTTATACTTCTAATTACGCTTCATGTGGATGAAATATGGGCTTTTCATTGTCGTAATCTGTGGGTTTTGGGATGAATTACGATATCATGCACGAGCTATTTACCGTCATTGAATTTTGTTAGAGTATTTTCAATTGAAAGATTGTTTTTTATAGTTCAATGCTCGCTCATTCCTTCTATTGTGCGATCAGATTTGAGTGTCTGAAGATAATGAGATCGGGTAATTCGTTAATTCATCAATTTATAGAAATTTGTTGTGATTAGCTCTTTTTTGGTTACTGTACCAAACTGAGGTGTGGAGTAGGGTTCTTGTTTGTGTCTCTGATCCATCATACTGTTTCCATCTTTCTATTATCACATTTTTGTGAAATTGAAATCCAAAACCATATCCCAAATGCAGATTGGGTTTCTGAATATATATCGTTTTTTCTCACTCGATTGATACGTTTGAGCTTCATTGAACATGTAAGATGTTCATGGTTATAGTATTACTGCTGAAATTCTGCATATCAGGGTTCACCATCCTGTTGGCCTTTGGTTTAATGTTATCTCTTCCATCTCGTGGTTTTATTGTAAAAAGGCGTTTCCAAAAAAGTGGAGATTTTTGTTATTGCTAAGAAATAAATTGTCGGTCACAAGATGATGGCTGGCTAGAAGATCCTTGGCTTTTGAAAATCAGTTTTGACCAACAAAAGGACCGTTATCCTTCAAAGTTGTGAATCTCAGCCTTTCATAGCCATGTGGGAATCCGGGGTTTAACTCTTTGATTTGCTTCTCTGATAATTTATATGTGACTGTAAATCCTCGATGATGAGTCCAGCATCTTGCTCTCATCTGCCCATAGACCAGAATCGACATGTGCATCCTTTTAGACTACTTAATAGCACTACAAACTTCTTTAATTTCATCATTCATTAACTTAGAATTCTAAGACTTCTGTGAACTGTTACGGTGGTCATTTTAGCATTCCAAAGGGTATTGTTTCTTAGCATTATCTAGTTTCTTTTTGAACATACTGCAGAGGCAATCTTCTAATTGTGCATTGTTACTCTTGCTTTCATACGAAGCTGTCATATAATGTATCCTTGTTAACTAGCTTAGTAGTTAATTAGCAATACTTACAATGATTTGAGTGTACCTTATGAAATTTCATGGGTGTAGGTTGTCTGAAACAATCAGAGACAACAGACGAGTTTCGAAAGGACAGCGAGATGAGCAACTAACACAATCGCAGCTCCCAACAGAGCTTTTGGAAGTTATTCTTTCTCAGTTAAGCTTGAGGGACAATATTCGTGCTTCTGCTGTTTGCCGAGAATGGTTAGCTGTTGCTGTATCTGTCAGAATGGCCAATAAGCCTCCATGGCTTATGTTCTTCCCGAAATTCGGCGACCTGTACGAATTCTACGACCCTTCTCAGCGCAAAACATATTGGCTTGAGTTGCCGGAGCTAGATGGCTCTAGGATTTGCTATGCCAAGGATGGTTGGTTGCTGCTATACAAACCTAGAACGCAGTCCGTATTCTTCTGTTGCCCTTACACGCGGGAGTTGATCAATTTGCCTAGTCTAGAATTAATGTACCAGATAGTTGCTTTCTCTGCTGCTCCAACATCTCCTAGCTGCATCCTTTTCACAGTTAAGCATGTGAGCCCCACAGTTGTTGCAGTTAGCACGTGTCGTCCTGGGGAAACTGAATGGACCACAGTGAACTACCAAAACCGTCTACCATTTGTTAGCAGCATATGGAATAAGCTAGTTTACTGCCAGGGTCTTTTCTACTGTTTGAGTCTCACTGGCTGGCTGGGGGTTTATGACCCCGAAAAAAGCATTTGGGCAGTTCATTCCGTACCACCGCCCAAATGCCCGGAGAACTTCTTTGTGAAAAATTGGTGGAAAGGAAAATTTATGGCAGAGCATAATGGAGATATTTTTGTCATATACACTTGCTCTGCAATAAACCCTGTGATTTATAAGTTGGACCAGACAAATAAAGTATGGGTGGAGATGCAAACTTTGGGAGGCATAGCACTCTTTGCTAACTTTTTGTCTTCCCATGCTAGGACAGACCTTCTTGGAACAATGAGAAACAATGTCTACTTCTCAAAGGTTCGATTTTATGGGAAACGGTGTGTTTCATATTCACTTGACAATGGGAGGTACTATCCACGGAAGCAGCGTTACGATTGGGGGGAACAGGATCCCTTTGAAAGTGTTTGGATCGAACCACCTGAAGACCTCTCGACATTTCTTTAAAGGTCTTTAAAGGTAGCAGTTAGAGTGATCAAAGTAAGTTCACTTCTTTGCTATTTAAATGTTGACTTGCTATTTAAATGTTGACCGTACTCAATAGTTATCCTCACGTAGCTCGCCTATCTTAGTATCCTGTATTCTCATTTCATTCCACGATGTAGTAAGTATATGTAGACTATAGCTAGAGTTTGGAACAATGCTGTAATACATGATTGTGACATCAGATAATTGCTCACATATTTTGAAGCTTGTTCCTTGATTTCTGTTGCACCATCAACCCACATGAGCTATTTTCCATGTGTTACATATATTTGTGATTGTTTTGTTTTATTTGTAACGTTATATATTTTTCATATCATGTTGATTTCGTTGTTATCTAGCACAACAGAATGCTTTAGGTTTTCTTGTTCTTAGACAAAGAGAAAGTAGGAGATTTATTAATCTTGCCGACTGGTAGATTCATCTGAAGTAAAGCATGTCTAAGCCGTCATTGTCGCTAGACCATGAGTCCTGCGCGACAGAGCTGCGTTTAAGTGCTGAATTCTGACATTATGGAAGTGGCAATTTTTTTACTTTTTTTTTTGTATTTTTTGTATTCAAATTTGGAATTGATGTTATTTTATCAATGTTTCTAAAAGAATAGTGAAATTCCAAATAAGCTTATGTCCAAGTTTGATAACAGAGTATCCAGATAATATTAAAAAGGTATCAAAACAAAAATGTAACTAAACTCAAACTGCTATATCCTCTGATTGATTTAAAGATAAATTTTCGAAACTTATATGCCATGCTCATGAATCATTCCTTTAGTGGCAGACTACTGCTACTCATTTCAAACGCAGATGAAATACAAACATATCAGCAGCAAGCTTTAGGATCCTCACAATTTCTATTAATCTGATTTTCCGATTGATATATTTGATCGCATCTTATCCATAATCAAGCAACATTCAAACAGAACATACATTAGATAACCGGATCAACAGCAGCAAACACCACAAGAAAGCTTAAAAGACTCAATTTCTTCGATATTAGATAACAAAAATTCAGACCATTATGCTCAAGCCTCCTAATGCAAAAGAAACTTGTATATAACACTCACTCACAAATTAAAGAACTGTCCTACTTGTGAATGGTCAATGCAGATTCAATCTTTACGCCTGCAGACAACTAATCCCAAGATAACTGCTTAGATGAACAAGTGTTTGAAATCCCCATTTGCAAGTTGACAAATAGTATTGTAGCTTGAGACATCTGCAGAAACAAAACAGAGTTCGTAAGAATCAGAACCATTATGGAAGTATAGCAGCATACAATTTTCAATCTATGAGTGCAGAGGCTACCCAGATTAATACTCCCAAACCTACCAATACTAAAACAAGATCTTCCTCCATAGACTCCCGCATCACAAACAGGCTAAGGTAACAAAATACCGATCACAATAAAGGACTGCAAAGACGATCTAGCAATTATCATGTTTTCCTTTAGGGCGCATAGCCATTTCCAAGTAGAGACACAAGATTTGCAAATTGGGAGCAAAATTACATGAATTAAATTTTAAATTAAAAAAAGGTAATAAACAGCACTATGATTTTGCAGACTAAGGCCTACATTTTTCATTTCCCTTAATCACATCTCCCTCAAGGCAACGGATGAAGCAACAATGAACTATGGACATCATGAATCCCATTCAAATTAACTTCAAAACTAACGTGAAGCAAAACAACAAATTGTCTAATGAAATTAGTTGCTAAATGAACAAGTAATGGAACAGAACAGAAAAACTAAAGATCAAATAACAAAAGACACAAATTCAACAGCAACGACTGTGAATACCCAACAAACAATTAAAATCTGAGCATACCAAAATTATCGCCAAAGTTGGTCCAAATCTCAGCCTGAATAGACCGGTTACTGTCAGCGATGCCGATAACCTCAACAAAAGTCGTGGGGGGGCTAGAAGGGTGCCCCTTGACGACCAATTCCTGCTCATCGGTCGATTTTCCGGTAATTGAGCCGCCGTCGTTTCTAAGCACCTGAATCACCGCGCGAACTCTCCGGCCTACATACATCCGCAGCAACTCCGCATTGACAAAAGCCGCTGGATTCGATGTATCCATTTTCTTCTAGAACAAATAAATAAATTAAAACTGGATATTAGTAAAAACAAAATACGCTGTCGGAAATCAGGGATGGGGTTTGGTAGGGCTAATTCATGTCTCACCTTTAGATTTGAAGACTAATCAACGATGAGAGGTGAAAGGGGTTTTGAGCAAGGCGAAAAAGGGAAACCCTTGAATTGATGCAAGGATTTGTTGATGAAAAATGTTTATAAAGCTGGCCAAAATGTGGAGGGAATGGCAGCAAATATTCCCGCCATCTCTCTAATCACTTACTGCCGATTTATATTTTCTAATTTTCTATATTTTATTTAAAAAGGGTTTCGCATGTAGGTTAACTTATGTTATGATATAACATAGGATATATCATTACATTGAATTAAGATTGTGTTATTTTATATGTTATTTGGACAGACATAATTAAATAATCAATAATTATATAAGTATTTGATATATTAAATTGTATTCATGATTGACAAATAATGTAACCAAATTGTCCTAAAAAAAATAGGTTAAAGATGGTAAGGGCGGAATCGGAGTTCTGCCCCGATCTGCCTAACTAAGAAGCAGACCCCATATTTACTACATTCATGTATAAAACCAAAAAAATCTCCACTAATGATTGAATTGAAACTCAAAGGAGGCATGTTCATGTGCTAATAAAAAAAATATTTACTACAGTTATGTATAAATCCAATTTAACCCATGAGAGATAAACATTTTACAATTTCCAAGTCAGCGACATGAAGTATAAGTGCCCACACGTGGTAATTTGCCCAATCCAGATGCCGAGGCACACCGCGCACACACGTAGGAAATACATGAAACTGGAGGCTTTTTGCCCTTTTCGTTAGCATGAGTATAACTGTTATAACATCAATGTAAATCATCTTAACATAAATGTATATCATTATAATGCAAACTGCGAAAAATTGATACATTTCATGAATTTCGCTAACTACCGAAAATAAAATCCTATACTAATAAATATTCCTCTTACCATAGAAAATGGAAATTACCAAAACTGAAAATTATTGAATTACGAAAATAACCTTCTAGGAATAAAAAAATACAAAAACCCCTGCCACATGTTTAATTTTGTCCATCATATCTCCAAATATGACTATTACAATTTAATTTTTGTTCTTTGATTATAACTATATATCACTTTCCACCATCACCACTAATAGCGATACAACACTATAAAATTCCTCATTCAACTCAACTCCGATTCAAATCCTACTATATCTAATCTCTATACTTATCTTCTGCAAAATCAAAAAATGAGTTTTGCCAGGAGAGCTTGGGCAGTAGCAGCGAGCGTTAAAGTTGTGGAGGTGCTAAAAAATAAGGGCTTCTGCCGATGGAATTACGCTATCCGGCTTCTCCAGCAGCAAACCAACTCCAATCTCAGATCTTACATTCAGGCGAAGAAACTCTCGTCTACCGTGATTGCGACAATGAGGCAACAAGACAAGTCAAAGTAGTCGTTGGAGTGTCTTAGAACCGTCATGTATTTGAGCTCTTGGGCTCCTAATTGATAATATTATTTCAAAATTGTACACATTGTGATATCAATATTGATAACATGATTTCTTCTTCATTTCTTATTTCAGTTTGATTGGAGCCTGGAGCACCAATCCCATGTGATACAGAACGACTATTAGGAGGAGGATTGTTGCAGACGTAAGAGCACGTAAAAACACCTACCAATTCGAGGGAAGGGAGAAAGAGTTTGTAGCCCGGCGTCGACAGATTGATTTCTTGCTGGAGGGCAAGTATGGCAGATCTAATTTTTAATCTAGATGTTTTGCCTCAGTCGATAAGGTGTCGGTCCAATTCTTCCTGACACACTAACATACCGATTGAGGAGATAACATGGACACATGGCCGGACTGTTGCACTAACACGGGCCTTCGTGATAGCTAAGTATGATAACCAAACAAATGAATAACTCTAAATTATTTATCCTAACATGTGTTAACCAATGTATCAAACGGACCCTTAAAAGGAATCAATAGACTAATAAGAACAACTGAAAATGAGACGGCACTTAGTAGTAGCCTACCAATACAAAGCTGTTGGTGTTGGAATAACCACACCATAAATAATATATACGAAGTGAGATTTTCAAATGATAAATTGAGGAAAACACCAAGAATTCCATTAATGAGTGTTTATATTTCTAAACTACAAGTCCTGTTGCCAATGATCCAAGTTGACCATCCAGAAGAGCAGAATGACTCAATTGCTGCAGCTTTCCATCACTTAATAGGAATATTCTTTCAGCCATCAAAACTGTTTCTACCCGATGAGCAATCACCACTACCTGTAAACACATCCATCTATTTATATCTAAGCAACAAAAACATATAATTCCAGCATATGCCCAATCACCAGTACATAAAATGCATTCAGATTGTCCTTGCTATACAAACTGCGGTTAATCTTACCGTGCGGTCTTGCATTAGGCGTTGAAGAGCTTGTCTTACCAGTAGCTCGGATCTGCCATCTAATGCGGAAGTTGCTTCATCTAGAATAAGAATAGATGGATTCTGATAGAGTGCTCTCGCGATAGCTAACCTGAAGTAACATACAGAAACAAACAGAGATTGAGGAGAAGACTATACGCATAAATTATTATGAGGATGGTCAATAACCAAGCATTGAAGAAGTAAATCAACTTAAAAATGTCCAATAAAAGTCCCTTGCCTTTGCCTCTGGCCTCCACTAAAATTTGAGCCCCTCGGACCAACAGTGGTTTGATACTGATCAGGGAGACATTTAATAAACCCGTCTGCATTTGCAGTTTCAGCTGCAAATCTAACTCTATCCATGTCAACACCACTCAATAGATCCCTGTACCCAATGTTCTCAGCAATAGTCCCAGCAAAGAGTACCTGAGATTGAGAGTTCACAATAGCTTTCAACTGATAGCAAACATGAGCTAATAAGCAGACCTATTTTGTACTTTCATGGCGCATGCTTCTTATATACTTATCTGATGATAACAAGTGGTATAAAGCAGAAAATAAATTATTGCAGGAACTGTGGTTCTCTTGAATTTCACTTTATTTGGTTAGACCCTGCTGATTCTAGAGCGCAAATTTAAGAGGACATAGGTCGTTAAGCCACTTACTGAATCTTGAGTCACCAGACCGACATGTCTTCTTAAGCTCTGTAATTGAATATTTTGAATGTCGCAGCCATCTATCAATATTGAACCTGCCGGTGCAGAACTAACAAATTCAGTTATATACAAGTAAAAGATTACAAGAATATAGTGGATGGGCATATAACTGACCGGGTGAGCAGATAAAATTGTGGAGGTGAACTTCTATTCTATGAAGATTCCTGATACTTACCAGAAAGAGGTTCATAAAGGCGAAGCAGAAGTTTTACAAGAGTTGTCTTGCCACCTCCAGATGGCCCAACAAGAGCAATTGTCTCTCCAGCTTTAATATGAAGATCCAGCCCATTCAGTACAGGAGCCATACCGTCTCCATATGAAAAGGAGAGGCCGCAAACATTCACTTCTCCCGTAACAGAGGCCAAGTCAACTGCATCTGATTTCTCTATTACCTGGACATGTCATCATAAACAGGATATAACCCATATAATTGAAGAATAGTTACTTTTTTAAATTATAAATCTAATTCAAGAATTATAGTGATTTAGTACGTAGCAATCACATATCTTAAAGGTTCTCCACTCTTGCTCAATAAATATTGACTCAACTAAACAGGAAATGCTAGGAACCTTACTTTGAAGCATCAATGAATTCTCAGAAACACATGAAATAATGAGTTAAATAAATCCTGGAAGCAGTTATACTAATTCTTTGAAATAGAGCCAAAGCCCCTACAGGAAAAATATAAAATTGTCTTATCAGCAGCATTGGATTAGTAATGACAGACCTAAACAATAAGAAAGTCTACTGGACCATATGAATCTACCTGGGATTTGAACAAGGTTAAGTTAAACAGCCGCTCAATTGCTGGTTCTCCTTGCTTTAATTCATTGTATGCTTTTCCGACATCCTGCACAACTCTACATTTTCAAATTGATGCTCTTAAGACATGCACAAAAGAAAAGCCATAATAGTAGATATCTATTGTTAGATTGCTTATGAAGCAATCAAACTTTTACAAACGAGCTAACACAATATTGATATATGCCATTACCGTAGATAGTGGTCTAAAATTTGGTGTTTGGGAAAATGATCTTCCAACTACCATAGATTGTGGTCTAAAACGAGATGCAAATTAATTAAAGGAAAGTAAACTAGAAACATACTACAAAACCCGAAATACTTAACCATGGAGACTGAAAAACCCACAGGATCCATGAACCATATTCAGTTTCACACAAATAAAATCAAGTAACTATTAACAAATGGGGGAAATTCAGTACCTGAATAGGATCAATCAAAAGAACCAGCGATGTCATGAAGGAAACTAGGACGGAACAATTTAATGAGCCTCTTGAAACTCTGATTGAGGTGGAACCCAGAATGAATAAAAGCCCAAAAAACATTATCTGTACTATGTGAGGGATTAAAACCTTCGTTTGCTTCTTTTTCAAACGTGCAGATAGATCAGAAGACGCAAGCAACTTGAATCTAATATGTTCATTGGATTCTGCATTGTTTGCCTTCACAAAAAGAATTGAAGGAAAGACCTGGAACAAAAGATATAACGCATATGCTGTCAAGCCTCAGCAGAATACTAGAGAAAGAGCAACTCATGGAACTCCTCTATCAAAAGAGAGTGCATGTCCTTTAAATTTCGTGCAGACAAGATATGAATAGA
Organism: Monilaria moniliformis; assembly: GCA_034509125.1. NCBI lineage: Eukaryota > Viridiplantae > Streptophyta > Magnoliopsida > Caryophyllales > Aizoaceae > Monilaria > Monilaria moniliformis. The sequence continues at coordinate 10,973 of JAYDZE010542872.1, forward strand.
TCAATGTTTGTGATATGCATGTGCGTAACCATAACGAGGAAAATAAGTCTGAATGGTTTGCATAAATGTTCTAAATGAGAAAATCTATGACACCTCATTTAGGTAGGCTGCTAGAGAGGCTGTACTAAGATTTGCCTCAGTAGATATTGCGCGAAGCTTTTCACCTAGGCATCCAACTGTTAGAGCCATTGCTGGAATCACCTTAAAAAGAAATAGCACAAAATTTTGATTCATCAATTCTAATACAAATCTAGTCAAGCTATAGAATAAATCTTTATAAATCACTTCCTTACAAATGCAGAAATTATAGACAGTTGAGGACTTATGATCAACATCTGTGTTGCCATAGCTGATAATTGCAAAAGGCTTGGTACTATTGTCTGTTGAACGAAATTGAGAATGAGCAGAACCAATATAATATAATTCACAGAGCATTTGCCTTAATATTTGAAACATTCTCTTACATAGTATTAAAAATATGGCCCTAAAATCCTAAAGATCAAATAACACACATAACTCTTGAAGATCAGAAGATATCAAAATTAACTACAAACATTTACCCTTTTAAAACCAGAAAATGTAAAGCAGTCCATTTTATGTCACTAGTTGGACATAATAGACTATAGTCACCCCCTACTCCAAATTTTTCCACCTTAATCTCTCTTTTTTCTTCTTTTTTCCTTTTGTTTAGATATGGTTTAAAATCATATAAACTAACTCAAGGCCATATAATGCTTTAACATAGCAATGCTCACATTCAAAAGAGAGTGCACTGTGTCGGCCACATCCTCTGCCTCTGCTGTGATCCGATATGCCATATCCCCAGGCGCAATCCCGTTTCCGCCCTCGAAGAACCCCAAATCTCTCTGCAAAACCCTATCGAAAACATGAACCCTTATATTATACGCACAATTCAACGCGGCACCCCACAAACAGGCCTGCTGCAAATAATTCGCCACAATTCGGATCAAAAGGAGAACTCCCAATGCCAAAGCCCCGTTTCTTACGCTCGCCAAATTTGAAATTGCAATCGAGGAAGGGAGTTGCCCCGCCAGAGGAACGAGTTTGGAGAGCGAGTAAACCGAAACGGCGCTGCATAGCCAGCCGGTGAGAATCGGCCGCCATTCCGATTGGAGATAAGGCGACAGTGCGGTGAGGGACGCGAATTTGATCGGCAGATGGCGGTAGCTGCAGGCAGCGGCGCTCGTCGCAAGTGCGGAGCGGATTCGGCAATGATTTAAAATGGAAATTTTGCGATATCGACCGAGGGTCTTGAGGTTGTGGTGGAACAGGGAAGGGGAAGAGGACGGGTAGTATGGCGGCGGGAATTGGAGAAATTGGGCCATTGATGTTTGTTGAGGCTGAGGAAGAGAGAAGAACATCAGTATCAACTGTCATAACTGATTTTTTTAATTTGCTTTTTATGTCTCTTTTCCTTTACCGGCGTATTATTCTTATTATTATTATTATTATTATTATTATTATTATTATTATTATTATTATTATTATTATTATTATTATTATTATTATTAAAAATCAAACAAGTAACGAGAGCAAGGGTTTATTTTGACAATGGAAAACATAACAATTCCATCTATTTCTTTTTCTTTTCTTTTTTTGACGGCCAAACAATTCCATCTATTAATAATAATTAATTAAAACCTAAATTTCTTGCATTGGTATTTGTCCTTTGGACAATGAGTCCATAAATTTGAAGGAATGTTTGATTAGATATCATCATTATATTTGATAGATGACATTCCTACTTGAGCAATTAGGCTATCGTAATTTGGAAGAAAGATCTATGCTGCACTTCTTCTAAATGAGGTTTGGAAATTTAAACATTGATTACAATAATCACTAAAAACAAAACATATGTTTGGATACAAGTTTTGAAAATTTGAACCCACTTACATCCACAGAATCATGGATGCTTTAACCAATTTGTTAGTGATTCCGCAAATGATTCTATAATCTATCGAATGATTTAGTTTCACATATAAAATTTAACAAGTCTTCTAACTCAACTGCCAATCGTTTTTTAATGTATAATCTATTGTCTTGCAAGATGCTGCGAGTACTAATCTTCAACATACAGTGAGATCACTTCCGCATTAATCCAATCTAGAACGCCTTGATGATCATGATCATGATCATGATCATGACAAACTAATGTAGAATGCTCTCATCATTTCTCTCTGATTTTCTTGGTTATGGCGAAAACTGCGCCGGCGACAGCCACCACCATCCCAGAAACAATGATCGCCTTCTTAAAGCTCTGCAGCGCATCCTTCGTTTCCTGCTGTTTCTTTTCACCCGCTTCTTTTTGTTCTTGCTGCACAAACATATACATGAACCTGCCGTCATATTGGGATTTCTCCACTCACAAGAAATGTCATGATCTGAATAATTAAGAATTATGAATATATGATGGATCTGAATATTTGATCCGTTTTTGCATCTGATAATCTGACGGATTATGATTACCTTGTTTTGTTTGGTGGCCTCGACGGCGGAGGAGACGGAATCGACCTCGAATTCCTTGTTGCTGCCTGGATGCAACTCTTTCTCTAATTCGGCGGCCGGAAATGGTTCCCCGGAACTTGTCATTGTGGTTTATTTCTTGGTTTCAATCAAATTTGGGAGAGATATGTATGGCTGGTTTTCAAGTAACAAATGTAAGCAAATCCAGGAAATGTGAATCTCACACTGTTTTCCATTCTTCGTTTGCCATTCAAATTCCCTTAAAAATAGCCCCTGTTTAACTAACTCATGTCATCTAAGGTAACACAACATTCCATTTACATATAGTAATTCCCTTAAAGTAGCCCCTGTTTACCTATACTTTATTTTGGAATACTAATTTTATTTTATTTTTTAAATTTAAATATGCCAAAAACTCCCAAAACGATGTCATTCAATGAGTAGGCAGAGCTTGCCTTTATGCTTCAAGACAGTGCCTCCTCTGCCGCCGCCGTCACCACGGGGGCAAATGGAACACGCAACTGCGAGAACTCTCAAAGAATGACCACTACAACCAAGCCCTGATTCTCTACCGCCAAATACAATCAATTTTGTTGTTCTTTTCTCATTGGTATAACCAAGTTTACAATGTCAAAGATTAATAACATTATTCGTATTACTTAGCTTAGATCTTTTATTTTGCACATCCAGGTTTGTTCTTGTACATATCTATCTCAAAATTTGACATTAACTTTTAATTGAATAATTTATATTTTTTATTTACACACATTTTTATGTAACATTTAGAGTATGTGTATGTGTGTGTGTGTATATGTGTATTATTTATTAATTTTATAAATCCGGCACTTGTTAAATACATGATACTAAACAAACCCTTCCATATATATATATATATATATATAT